>JAAOEG020000027.1:10316512-10328480 GCA_011763625.2 Papilio bianor | reverse complement strand
TTAAGCTCCCACTTTATGATCCAATACGTAATCTCTACCACAATGGTTAATAAGGCTTTCAATAATACATAATTGAATATCTTTTGTGTTGATTGTAAGGAAGCGTGATAAAGTATATTAACAAGATATTTTCTCATGAGAACGGTAATAGACATAATTGCCTACTAATCAACCTTTAAGTGGATGCTAAAATGATTTAAGATTCGTTAACGTTTTGTTGCGTGGTTTTTGATTCCGCTCAGATATTAAACAAATATAGAACAGTATATCTAGAAGTAACTAAAGAGTTTAGGTAGAATTTTTTGATGTTACGCGCATAGAAATATTCATTAAGATTAATTTTGAACTATAGCATAAAGCTCCGCCATTTTTGTAGTAAAGGAATTTTAAATACACTGTGTTATTATTATAGTAGCATATATTTTTTGTTAAAATAATTCTGTGCCATTTTCGACGGTTTGATGTGACAACAATGTATTAAGTAACCATGTGCAGATCTTTGTTAAAGTTCGATATTTTTTTTCTACAATAATTCCGAACAAAAGTGTTTTCAATTCAAAAGAACCATCTGCTTCGAAAATCAGCTGACATAGGAACATTCAAGTATGTGTCGATTTTGCTTCGGTATTTTTTTTTGAGACCCGAAGATCGTCAGCTGTTTCACCCAACACGAGCCTTCACAAAATCAGAAGGTTTCTTTAATGACTGAGCATCTGTTCACGCAGGTGTCATTTTGTAATTTGTTTTTTTTTACAACACCTGCCTTTATTTCAAGAGCGAAAGAATAACCTACCGAATTCCTACGTGTTGTGGTAGAGTAAACGTACCGTTATTGTGAATTATTTTCGTGTTATTAGAGCATATAGTTTTTAATTATAGCTAATTAATTCCCTCCGTGTTCAAGATGAAACTTTCCTTTCATATGAGGTTACTCATTAATAAATTCTTAAAAGTTAACAAGCGTTTTATGTATTTGCTTCGTTTTATAAAATATGAGATATTTTACGCTATTCAGTTTTTTGGAATAAATCTAGATGATTTTTAGAATTATATTTATTGTCTTTTATCAGCACAGACCGTACTAAAAGATTTACTAGTAAAAACACACACCATCCAATATCATTGAGAATTCAGGTACAGGAATAAATACACGACAATAATTTGAATCGCTTCGAGCTGGACAGCCTATCGTTAAGCCTACATTTCGAACAACTAACTTGGACCTTTGGAATATAAATACTCGGACCGTTATCTAAATAACGATCCAAGTATTTTTAGTTACAAATCTGTAAACATATCTATCAGTAAGGAACCTTTTTTTGCGCGCATCCGTCCGCTACAAGATTTCCTGATATCTTCAATGGCAAGGGTATTAGCGAGTATCGGATATCATATCCGTTGGCGACCGATGATGTTTGATACTTGATATAACTACCGCGCGTTAGTGACTGAATTTTGATACTTGATAGCAACTAACCCAGTGCTAATTGCAAAGTAGAGCATAGCGATGCTGTTTTATATCAGATCTGTACAAAATAAATGAAAGTTGAATATAAAACATGGCATACATGTTATCAAAACAAACTGCCTTTATTTCAGACTAGCTATCGCCGGACTCCGTTCGCGCGAAATCAACATAATACTCAGTACCTTATCTGTTATGCCCTTTTTATTTGTGCCAAATTTCATTAAGATATGTTGAACCGTTGCGAACTCATCGTAAACATGAAAAAATAAACAAAATCAATGTATCCTCCTCTACATCTATTCTAAATTTAATCGAGATCGTTCAGGTTTTTAAGCATCAAACTCTTACAAACATCCATCAAACCATCCATCTAAAAGAATTTACAAACAAAAACAAAGGAAAAGATCAATAGCAGTAGGTAAGCAAAAATACCCGAACATTTTTGATAAATTTTTTCACAATTGTTTACGTAGTTCCTCTTAGTATGTTAATTTTAAATAATTCATTTAAGTGCAATGGAACCATTATTATTGGCATTTAGAATGTTACGTAAAAATATATATAGTCAGCGTATATGTGTAATCTAATGTTTATACACATATTTGCTTATTTTGCAAGATACAGTCCGCTTATCTAGACAACGACCTTCAAATAACTGGGACTACACACGTTTATGTTAATAAATTAAAAAAAGTTGCCAATATTAGAAATATTTCAAGGATACACCCAAAATACATTTTTTATGTAATGGTTCTGTTCTTTAAGTGGATTAAACTGAGACACAATAAGTTGAAGTTATCTTTTAACCGGGTAATTTTAAAAGTTCAGCTTTAGCAAGTTCAGCATCATACTCTCCTATACCGATATTAGTATTTTTATAAATTAACATACCAATAATAACCAGCCTACATAAGAACCGATTGCATTAATATATGAAAAAAAAAACTATTTTTTACTTTAAGCAGAAAAACCCTTGTCAATATAAAATCCAATACTAATATCCACAGAGCGCTTCAGTTATTAATTATTAATTTATCTAATAACTTAAGCTATAATTTTTTCCAAACACGAGGAAGAAATGTAAAATCAACATAACGCAAAGTATTCTATATTCATATGTACCCGATTTTTTCCGTCGGTCATGCGGTCCGCTTCCCACATGCACATGGCGACGAGGAATTCAACACGCAGATGTTCGTTCCGCCACTCACTATTAAATACTAAATAACAGCCACTATATTTTTTATAATGTATTTGTCTAATACAGACTTTGGCCTTTGTTTTGGCTTTTTATTATATAACAAACTATAATAGCTTTCGCCCGCCACTCCGTCCACGGAATTAAACAATACTAGCCAAAATGTTTTCCAGACTGTTTTCTATATCTGTGCCAAATTTTATCTTGATCCGTTGAACCGTTCTAGAGATACCATCCAAAAAAGGTTCATCTATACATCTACCCAAATATTAAACTTTTATAGATATATTTTGATATCTTGCAAAATATCTTTATAAATGATAGCCTATGTGTTATTCTAATGTATAATAATCTAATCTATATTATTGTAAAGTTTGATCGAAATACAATCGGTAGTCTTTGTATGAACCATTAACAAACGTACATCCATACATTCTTACATATGTATTTATATTATCACCATGATAAATCTTATCATACATCGGAATGTGATAGAATTCTTCCCAAGTAAAATGATAAAATTGTAACTGTTATCATAGCTCAATATAATATCTCTTATTTCTGTAAAATAGATTGTGTGAAACCAATATGGAGTAGATAAAAATATTATAATTGAGAGGTAGATGAACTTTTGTTAGTTAAATAGACACGGGTGACAACATAATGGGTATAATATTGAAGAATGAGAAAGCATTTAAGATAGTTATTTAAAATTTCAAACGTCGAAACAAAGAAAGCAACACTGTGACATCCATTAGCGCATGCGTGAGTTACGTTGCATATGGTAGCGTTAGACGTTTCGAAATATCATTTTTAAGTTCACTTCTGTTTATTTTATACCAGACGTCCACGGAATGCGCCCGCGCAAGCCAACATGTCGTCACAGTATCACACGCTCCGATGAAACGCAAACCAAAACCAAAAACAACATTGTAACGGCGATCAAAATCTGCATTCCGATGCATCGAGCAAAGTTATTCGCTCAATATAATTTACCGCCAATAAATGACGTACACAAAGTCTAATAACTTTTTTAAAATATGTCAAGAAACAGCGACGTAAGCAATAAATCGAAAATGGCCGAGATATTGATGGCTTTCTTTTTACGATTACTTTTTATTACAAGTCACTTAATTTATGACCCGCTGAGAATCTGGCACTTTGACATACAGGGCTATATAAAGTAAGAACCGTACAAAATGCATTTTAGATGTTGCGAAGTTCTTCGAGAACAATATGTTTTGTAATGAGACAAAAATTCAAATGAAATATTTGACATACCGACGCACAATATAGAATTTCGCTGAAGCATGTGGTCAGGAAATACCTGAGTTTAATACCTGTTTAACCACTATAGTATGTATATACTGGACGCATCATTCCTACTCAAATTATTTTGCAACTAAAATGCTTTTTGTGACAATAAATAGAATAAAACAAGGTATTTTGTCTATACTAAAATAACTTCCATTACATTACTTTACATTGAATAAGTTTGGAAACTAATTAACCGATTTCAAAATTCTTTCACAGTTGGGACGCTACACTATCCTCGGGTACTATCTTTGGCAAGGCCAAGTCGCGTGCAAAAACTAGTTATCTATAAAATAAATAATGAATAAACTGATTTAAAATAATAAGTAAAACTAAATATTCTATGTGAATTAAATAGCTTTGCTTAGACATAAACTATTTCGAACATTTCTTTACATTTAAAAAGAATGGCTCAATGATTTATGATCTCAACAATAGGCTGATGAAAATATAAAACCATGACAATGATGAATTTATGTTATTGTGTTAAGAATTTCACTAAATTTTCTTTATTATCACAAAAATAATAGCTATTTTTCGACATAATGCGTTGCATTTATAGCTTCTTCTACGATAACAATAAAATTTAAAATGTTTTAACAATTATCATAATATAAAGAACATTCTTGACCCTGTTGAAAGTTTGAGTTGTTAATACTAGAAAAGTTTTTAATAACTGTTATTGTCGAACATTGAGAAAGCTATAACAATAACAACTGCAATTTTCTTTTGTCAGTTAATCACGTCTATTAAAAGATAGTATCATAAACAAAATGATGTGTTCACACGGCCATTACTGACAATGCCGAAGCTATAAACTACTTCCAAATCATAATGAAACTTTCCGATGTCTTACTAGTGTTTACTTTTAACACTAACATTCGAAAGCCTAAATAAGTTTAACTATTAGTACGGATATTTAGAAAGGCATCTCAAAAGGTGAAAGTCATGTGCTACCTAGCTTTGCAAAAACTGGCATCTCGGCGCGGCCTTGCCAAGGTGACTGCAAGAGGGACATAACGGTACGCGTCGCGACCGCACCGGCGACGTACACCGCTGTCATTGATCGCTGTACACTGCATCGCCTTGTTAACACTCCAACGAACCTCGATACCGTTTTGTTTGGTTCCGATCTCAAATAAAAGCGTCGATGAACAACAAAGTGGCAGACATCACGGTGGCAACACCTATCGTTGGTATGAGACACGTTTATTTCATTTCCTTTCAGCAGCTACTTCTCGCTAATATGGTGGTGAAGCCGGTTCGCATTTTGGACACGTATTTGGGTGTTACTTATAAAAAAGCAGTTACAATATAACTGTGCCACCGTAAAGGGTAAAGGGACCGTACAATTGCAGTGGTTTATTTGTAAACACAATGCAGACCGAATGAACAAGGAATGCAAGAACCCGGTAGGAATGTGGGTAATTGCACAAAATAAGGAACGTGTTAGTGTTACATAATGTTGCCAGAGGTCCGGGCTAAAACTTGTGTAATAATTTCGACGATTGTAGCAACCTTCGTAATAAGATACCGTAAATAAACATGGAAATAATCTTCAAATAACAACAGTAAAACCAACAAATGCAAAAATGTTCAATTTATCTGCATGCTAATAAGAATAGTCTCTCAAATAAAGACCCTTTCAAATTCCAAAACGAAATGTCAATGGCCTCTACAGGGTTCCCCTTTGTACATAATATTGCACACCCCTATTGCAAAACGGAACTTACGATCTGGCTGATCTCGGTGATGGGGATCGGCGAAATGGTTTTATCGGATCCCTGCGGGAGCGAGGAAGCGCTGGGCGTGGGGGAGACGCCAGGGGAGGCGGGCTGCACGTTCACCACGCTCTCCTTCGACGTCCGGTTGGGCGACAGCCTCGCCGGGAAGCTCAGCGTCTTCGTCCACTGCGACAGGCTACGCACCATTTTGACTGTTCATAAGCACAAAACACGTTCACTAAACACGACCGACACGAGCGACACAACTGCTCACCACGACGGTTTGTGGACGAATGCGGTTGGCGGACAAACAAAACTCGACGCACTCCGTGCAAGTTGCGACTTGTTGTTGCTTTGCGTTTGTGTGTGCGTTGCGCGTATGTGTGCGGCCGGGTGCTGAGACCCGCAGGGTCCGACCTTTTGTTTATCGATGGGGCGACCACCTCGATTGACGCTATGATTCAGGCGAATTTTTAAAAAAGGCTTGCACTCTCATATACTTTATTGCTTATTTTCCGATGCGCTAAAATTAAATAGATTCGAGACGACTCATTTTTACATAAATCTAGGCTATTTTTAAGATAGTTTATTTTTTAATAAACAAAATATTGCGATCTTAAAGTTTTTATATAAAATTTCGACAAATAAATTTTTAAGTATTGAAATAAAATATAAAATTATGGATTTAATTCTTCGTTAGCTGAAAAAGACATGTAAGAGCGATGATTCATCTTTTTATTGTCTTCTAAATAATGATGTTAGGGTTACGCAATTATGAAAAACGCTGTTCTCCTCAACAATAAGGAATAGGGTTATTGCAAATAAGAAAAATATGTACATCGATTATTGATTGTCAAACGTCTTACTCAAAACAAAACAAATATTTTTAAAACGATACATCTCTTGTAATTTCAAGTTATTTGTGCGTATTTGAAAATAATTAGCTACAGGCTTGGGCGAGGATAATTTGAAGCAAAAGCTGCCGGTAATGTTACACTCAGTAATGTTAAGTTCATTGCGTTAGTGCGTGTGTACTCCATTAGCAAGGCAGTGGCAAAACAACTATGGCACGATAACGTCACTTTCAGACGGTCACGTCCCTTGTGACAATTTTAAATTATTTTAAAAGTCGATCAAAGCGAATAAATATCAGTGTATCTACATCCACAATCTCCGTTATGGGATAGAACTTTTTTGATCGCATTGGTCGAAGTATTCATATAAAATCTGACGGCTGTTTTTTTTTGCAAGTTTTAAGCTTATAGCCTAACTAGCGTTTGCCCGCGACTCCGTCCGCGCAGAATTAAAAAAGAAATTAGTAAGTATCCTTTGTGTTTTTCCAGACTGTGTTCTATATCTGTGCCAAATCTCATGGAGATCCGTTGAGCCGTTCTGGAGATACCTTCAATCTAAAGTAAGTAATTTTTGTGGTTGATTTTTTACACCTTGTGTCCGAAAAACCCAAATATTTTACGGAACGCTATTTTTTTCCAAAATAAAATTTAGCCTTTGTTACTCGTGGATAATGTAGCTTTCAAATGGTGATATTAGTATGATGACCATCCGATTCATGAGGGTTCGAATTCCGCCATTCAACTATAGACGTAACCTAACACATGCGTAAAGCTTAATTGGAATGGTGTTTACAGTATAAGTACCTAATTTAACAAGAATGAGCTAATATTTAAAAATCCTGTTTAAATTGTTACAGTACTATACTAGTTTATGTCAGGGGGACCCTTTGGTAGGTTTTAAGAGGTCTGAACAATGGTTGTGCGCGTTGCGTGCGACTTCCGACTGCCACGTGCGCGCGCAGCTGCCGTTGCCACCGCCCGCGGAGACACGCGATTCCATTAAATGGATGCTTGTATAGAAATATTGCCGAGATACATAAGAGCAAATCCAAGACATTGTAGAAACCAATCGTGTAATGTAACGGCTTTTAATAACTTAGAAAGCCTTATTATTTTTAAGATGTTTAATATTAGCTCCTGCTTTCTGCCAACTCAAATCTAATCAACCTGTATTATAGTCTCTTAAAATCAAAATGTGACAAATAAATAAAAGGAAAATCCTGAAGAAATTTCGAAAAGTATTGGAATGTAAGCATATGTAGAATATTTTATTTTAGTAATGGTCAACGGACAAGTTGTCGGGTGTGTAAATGTCTAGCCTTGTATGGATACTGTAGACCTGGACATGGAAACGAGTTAAATTGTAGCGATAATAATATACGTGTCACACGGCAATTGCTTTTAAATGTGACGTAATTAAATATTTTTACTACTAATATTTTTCAAACTTTAAATTGAAACCGCTCACATAAAAGAAACCGCTCCGTAACACCACTTTCTGTCAGGTTGAACTCATCAAGTCCCATTGCTAACCTCCTTTGTTCTAATAGAATGGGTGCACTTCTAATAACTCACCCCAAGTTCCCGAGGGGAAACGTTATTATCGAGAATGTCGATAAAGGGTTTACCGTTTCTTTGACGACTTGATTAAAATAAAAAATAAAAAAGCATTTGTATATGATTTTTTACATAGTAATTTATTTATTGAGTGTTTTGAGGTTTTTTATTCTGTATAACTTGATAGATGGACAGTATTATTTTTACTGCTTGTTCTAACAAAACTATTTTTGTTTAGTTACGTTAACAGCTTATTTTGTTTTTGAAGTTTTAACAAAATAATCCGTGAGCATAGTAAAAGCTTAAAGCATGTAAATGTCAATTTGATGAATCCACGCCATCTTGACGATAGGGCGACCATGAAATTTCATGATAAGAACCGAAATTAGTACAACGCTTTTTGTCAAATATTACTATAATAGCAAAAGCTAGTAAGGCTTTAATTGTCGTAATCTAATTCTTATTCGTATATGTTAGTTTCCTAATTTTCAATAGATGGCGTTAGAAATGCACTAAAATACTTTTAGTAGTGAAATAAGAGATCTTTATATTTTTGGTGAAAAAAGGATTTTTATGACAGCTAACAAAACATCTAGAAATTAATTAAAAATAATATGCCAAATCTGAAATAGTATTATTTTCTTCGTAACGGTAATTAGACCTATTCCAATGTACAGCTGTGAACACTAGGCTGGACATTAGCTGCTAAAGAAAAAAGGAAAGCTTTGTATAACCGAGCGCAAGATTTTAATGAAAATTCTTGATCCAGTGCAAAAAGAGGATGTAACATGGCGATTAAGGAAGAATGCAGAGATTGAGAAGCTTTTTTTTTATAATACTAGGTGGCAAACGAGCAAGCGGTCACCTAAAATCGCTGAAATAGCGAAGTGATCGTTGTCCATAGACATCCGCAACTGCAGACGCGTTGCCTACCTTTAATCGACGGAGGAGGAGAAACACGAAAAAGAACATTTCTTCTTCCTATACGCCCTCTCCTCCGTGAAGTCCGCTTCCTCTTGCCATCCTTCTCGTATAAGAAAGGGGTGGGAAGGGGAAGAGGTCTAGTATTAGGCCTTCGAACCCGGCCCAACATGATTGGAGTGACAAAAGCGTACAGACTTCGCTGTCTCAGCCACGTAGAAAGAACGAGTGATGTGAAGTTAAACGTGCATACATGGAACGGCCGAGTGGTCAGCGCCTAGTTGTCCGTCCCAGGTATCGCTGGAGAAAGTTATGCAGGAGTTCCAGGTAAGGGACTGGGTCAGGACAGCGCGGGATCGGGAAAAGGCAAGACTATTGGTGTCGGAGACCAAGGCCAACTTTAGGTCGATGCGTCGCCCTAGTTAGTTTATTTCTTCGTAAAGCGTACCACTAAACTGTATATATTGTGGCATAGTAGATGCTCTCTTCACTCACTCTGATTAAACTACAACATTAATAGGTATCCAGTTGATTTTAAGCACGATGAAAAAGAAGTATAGATCTTCTATATTCATATCAAAGAATCAAAAATATATCCATTTATTGTTACCAAGATCCATCACAATGATAGTAAAAAAGCAAATTTTCTGCATTTGAGGTTTATACATTAGCCAAACTATTTGATTAGTATTTAACAGGTGTAACCCTAACTAAAGTTCGTAATTTTATTGACATTTGTAAATAACAAATAATTATTCCTAATTAGGTTATAGTAGCGAAAACTACAACTATGTCCCATATGGGTAATACGTTGGTCACCCTATTCTCTGTGCAACCGAAGGGTCCTATTATTCAAATCCGTGCAGTACACTGGTACGAAATTAGTCGTCCGTCACAACTGACACGACGCGACCCGGACTCGAACTATTTCAGTAGACTCGTAAATTTTATTGCCGTAAAATGCTACCTGTCTCTTTCGTTTTACTGTCATTAACGAAAGTTTTACAGTTGCTTTTTTTGTTGTTACACTTATAGACGATTTGTGGAATTTCCTGATCTTAATTTAGCTATGTCATTAAGTAATGAAACAGAAGATTGAATCCCAAATTTTAGACTTTTGAGACTTATCTGAAATCTGGTAAATATCGTAGCAATTTAATGTGATTATGGAATACGGTAGTGAGTACCCATGATATGAAGATTTACATTTTGGGATTGGCGTTTGTTTTTTGTTATAACGTCGTTATGAGCGTCGGTGGCTCAGGGGTTAAGCTCTTGACTTGTAATCTGCAGATCCTGGGTTCGAATCCCGCCATGTACCAATGTGTTTTTCGATTTTCAAATTTCACTGTACATTTTTGTTTTTTTATATGAAAAAGGGGCAAACGAGCGACGAGAACACTGATGTGATCAGCGACGCCCATGGAAATCTGAAACACCAGAGGAACCACATATGCGTTGCCGGCCTTTGAGAAAGAGATAGGCTCGCTTCTTGAAGGACCCTAAGTCGTAGTGGTTTGGAAATACCGCCGAGGACAGACCATTCCACAGCGCGGCTGTGCGAGGTAGAAAATGATGCGAGTAGCGCACTGTTGAGGAAAGCCAGCCATCAAGGTGGTGTGGATGGAACCTGGCGGTCTGTCGTGTCGTCGGATGACGAAACTCGGCGGCAGGAATGTTTCCAAACAGTTCTTCGGAACACTCCCCGTGGTATATGCGGTAAAAGATGCAAAGGGAGCTGACGTCCCTACGCAAGGCCAGAGTATCAAGCCGATCAGTAAGAGCTCGGTCGTTGACGATTATCCGACGTTCTTACGATGAAGGAAAATATCGTGCACTGCACATATCGGAATAGAAATACAAAGATATGTGTGAAGTCAACTAGCCCGCACTGGACCAGGACTGAGGCCTAGTCAGCCATAACTCAGGGTAGGCTCCGAGCCCCTCGGTGGAGCCAAACTTGGCCCATAATTTTAATGTTGTAATTGTATTTTATTCTAATACAGTCGTGAGCAAAAATAAGGGTCGGTTTAGAAAGTTTGAATATCTCGGAAGATAAAGACGAGTATGAACAAAAGTAGTAAGACTAAGTACTAAAATCTAAATAAAAATAAAATTTAATGAGAAATACTATTATATATTATCCAAGTTAGTAAGATATCCTTTTTCGTTTAAGTTTTTGTTCTTAATGAAATATAAATTACTCAAAATGTTTCATTTCATTTTAATCTTCCGTGATATTCAATTTACCCTTTATTTTTGCACACGGCTGTATTTATTTTTATTCTAATGTAATTTAACTTAAAATATTAGTAATCTTTAGTACTTAGATGAGTAAAGTGTCTGGCCATCATGCTAGGAGAACGAGACGACGGCATACTGCCACCACAAAAAAAAAAACTTGGTAACAAAATGTATCTCATGACATGGGAATTAAACTATATACCGGATCGTTAATAATTTATTTATTGTTTACACAATCGTCATAACTGATAAGAAAAAAACAATTGAGTATTTCCTGTTTCCCTAATGTACCACACACAATAAAACCAAATAGGTAATTTATCTAATAAATACAATTACTCGTTAAATAAATAGTGAAGACAAAAAACAGCAATTAAGAGGGTTCCGGCCCGCACGTGTGGGACAGCCTTTAGCCTGTTGTTTCTCCGGCAATTCGCTTTATTTATGTGACAGCCGATAAATATCAGACAACTGTCATGCAGACAGTATGGTGTGGGAAAGAATAGGGCACTGTTGCATCACAACTCAAAAAGTAAATTCATTTATTTTTTAGCTCTCGCTGTTTCTGTCTATTGGAATAGAGATGGCGCTGGTAGCTTAGGGGAGGTTATTGTGCAGATAATAAAACATAACGAGATCTTTAACTGCCATTAAGAAATAAGAAATATATCTATACTAGAATCTTCCG
>JAAOEG020000027.1:10284144-10303513 GCA_011763625.2 Papilio bianor | reverse complement strand
GTCGTTATTTCGTTACATTCAAATTGTAATGAGAAAGTTGAGTAAAGAATTGGGACAGATTATCGAGTTATAAGAGTTGACTAAATTTGTATTTATAACAAATTAAACATACCCTCGAAATTCATTACTTTTAATGATAATGATCGTCACGTTTAAAAGAAACCTGTAAAATACTTATGAAAAAATTGGGGCATACTATATTGATTTTACGTGAACTTTTTCATGAAGCGCGTTGATGTCTTTTATTAACGATATATTGGTGGAGTGCTCATATATGTATTTGATTACAAACTATATTTATTAATCTCTAAAAGGTTGACAATATTTATTTTCTACTACAATGATAAGTTGATGCGTCATTGTTATTAGTTTAAACAAAAGAATAACGTTAATTGTTATTAGATAAGGTAACGACCAACTCTTTGTAAAAGATAAATATTACGATCATTAAGTAATGAGCGTAGCAACAAATATTTGCACATATTTCTTTGAACCATTATACTCGTATTTATACGTTTGAAGTAAAGTTTTGGTATTTCTCTAACTAACTTTGTGTAACAGAGGGCCTAATACAAATGTTTGCGACACGTGTCTTCATAACGTAATCGACAAAATATGTGGAAATGTATATGAAATCTATCAATGAATTTTACGCCAGATACATTTGTACATCATCATTTTAGTCGTATATTTTTGGCATCTAGCCGCATATTGGACTTATCAAAAATATTAAAAGGATGAGTCATAGATAGCTTTATTTTCCGACAATCAGGCCACACACAACCGCCCACAGGTATTAACTAATTGTGCTAAAACGTCAATATTTTGTGTTGTCAACGATCAATTGATTCTTCACAACTAACAGTGCCGCGGCAACATTAAAGTTAAAAACAGTTTAGTGAATTATCACCCTTAACCCAAAGATATAACCAATGTATAAAATCCCTTAAAATCTTTGTCGTGTTTGTCCCCAATGGTTTCACTTAACCTGTACATCACAGCTTGACACCTTGTTATTATACTTAGACAACTATCAATCGATTCTCAACCTAACTCCTGTCACTGTAAGGTTCATTTTCAAAATACGTTTATTTAGGATCGTGTTAACCTGATTTCATAGAAATAAGGACCCTAAAAGATAATCACAATTGTGTAATTTAAATGTTCTGTTTTTGATTGTGTCTATATCTGCCGCTCCTTTTTAACTAAACAACTAGATATACCAAACATTTTGTTACTAATAGGATATAGTCAACGTATTTGAAGTTAGTATGACAAATAACTAATAAGAAGTTTACTGAATTTAAAACATGATCGAGTTTTCTGTAATTTTTTTCGAATACTATACACGTTTTTCGGGAACCATGCACTAAAATCATGAGTCATTGTTACGATCCGCCTACACTGAGCGTGCAGGCGAGAGCGCGAGAAAAGCGAAAGAGAAAGACACGATCTGCTTAAGCTTTCGACTTGTAACGTATCTATCTCATTTCAATCATTCTTATGACGTTATCATGTAATATTATTGTCCGTAAACCCACTTTAAAGGCAACCAAATTTCTTATTAAAAAATCTACAATTAAAATAGATTTTCCTGTGTCCCAAAATGGTCACACTGGTGTCATATCGGGCGGTCAAGGCGGCGCAATTGACCGACTTCAAGCGAATCCGATATAGTGAAATATTTATCGTCCTACTTTGTGTTTCTGAGTGCGACGGTTGCTGGGTGGCGGCTCGTAGTCCCGTGGGTTCTCGGTAATGAAACTGTTTGCGTGTTCGACGAAAGCTTTTAACATGACAGAAACCGACATTTTACCACAATGAGACAAGGCATTATATATTATAAAATACTTCTTTCATTTTTAAATAAAAAGTAAGATAACAATGAATTCATTTGATAAGCAACGTGTAATGATTAAAGATTATCTTCGATACCAGCTTACAGGCAGTGTGAGAAAACCTCATGAACAAAAGTTACTTCTACACAAATTCTCCACATTAATTTAAACACCCTTCAACAGTAAAATGGTAAAAACTGGCTTCTTTAATTTTTTGTTTATAATACTACAAGGGCAATGTGAAGAAAGAGGGAGTAAATAGCACAACTACCCCAACTTATTTATTTATTACCCTCTGTAACAAACAAAACCTTTTATGCTACACAGGAGTATTGTATTGTTTGTGGACAGTTTAATTTTACCTGACGATTGCCTTATCTCCATAAATAAACCGGTTTGAAAGAGGCGGTATAGTTTTCTAACGGATTGCGTTTGTACATTATTATTTTCTTTTCGGTTATATCTAATTGTTCATCTGTTTGTGACGTAACTAAACGATACTTCACGCTCACGTGATTATGGTACAGCAGGGAGTTAAAAGGTTCTGTTGTGTTTTGTGAACATTGTCACGCTAAAGGACTGAAAATTGATTATAACTCGATAAGGTGCAGAATGTGTGAAGGTAAAATGTTCTTTGTTTGGTTTATGTTTTTAAATAGTTTACACTGGGAGCTTAAATCACTTTCTTTTGGGCCTTCATATTGTGTTCTGATTTTGTTTTTTAATTTGCAACTATGTTTTGATGGATGTTTGAAGACATCTCCAGAACGACTAAACGGATCTTGATAAATTTTGGCACAGATATAGAACATAGTCTGGAAGAAGACATAGGCTGCTTACTGAGTTTTTTTTAATTCCACGCGAACGGAGTCGCGTCAAGAAGTTAGTGTTGATAATTATTTTGATTATAACTTATATTATTGCCATGTTGATGGCATTTAGTTGTAAAAGAAAAAAAAATGTTTGTCATTTTTGGACGAGTTTAAATACATACACCACTACATAAGTCTTATCCAAGTTTATTAAATCCTGGGAAAACAAATCTTTACTCGAAGTTACCCTTTATAGTTGCCGATAAACATCGTAATGTTTACCGAATGGTATTAGATAACAACGTTTGTCAATTCTCACGACACGCCTATAATTCAAGCTGCCCAACGAACAGTCGCCGTATCGAATCAGTAACGTACCCGGATCGGTTTATAACGTTCTCGGATCATTTGAACGGCACCGGTCTTTATTGGTTCGTTTGCATCAACTCGCCACTATTTTCGATTTAGCAAGGTCGTCCATTCGCCTCGCTAGAACACTTAGACCCCTTGATTAAACGAAAGAAGTCTGCTTAAGTTAATCTTGTTTGTAAAGGGAAAGGTAACGATGGTTCAGGATATACTGGTTTATATTTGGCACAGTTTGGAATTGTAATAATTGGTGATAATATTGAAATGTAAACGCAAGAGATGATACTTTATATTTAATGTAGAAGACGAAAGAATTAACCTTATTTAAAATCCAATCTTGTTATGTCAGAAATGACGAAACGAGGAATTGTTTCATTGTTTGTAATTAATATGCTCCGAAATTACTAAACTGATTTGAAAAATTCTTTCACTGTTTTGAAGCTACAATATCCCCGAATGATACTTATACTTAGACGCGGGCAAAAGTTGTTCAAGTTCAATTAATCTCCAAATAATGCCTGGTTTAAATTATACAAGTACAGAATAATAGTAGCGCTCAAAGTTAGCTTTGGCGTACAACGGACGTGTTGGAATACTAGCTGGCGCCAGTTGGCTATAGGATACCAGGCCAGTACTACTGTCCTACTTTACTGGCATTAAGTAAGAGTCATAAAAGTTTTATGTACTGCATATGCATGCATACTTAAAAAGTTAACTAGCAACTTTTTAATCTATATACACTCTTACACTATATTGATACATTATAAATGTATCAATATAGTATATCTATATATAGTATATCACATGCAACAGGGGCCCATGTCGTCAGGTAGATAGTCTAGGTCGTCACAAGGTCGTTGCAGTTACAAAATCAGTCGAATCCTGTTAGAGTTAGGGTTGCCACCTCTACGGGTTTGCAAGGAACTTTTTCAGACTACAAATACATCGATGTTCTGGTCTGAGTGGTATGAAATTGTGCTTTTTGGATATTGTTATTTCATCTGATAAGAAGCTAAGAATTGACAAGTTATGAGTGTATTATCGTAGCTTAATGTTGGCTCTTGCTTGCTTTTGGACCAGCCACTGTTGGACCTTGCAGGCGGAGTCCGCAACATGGTGTTAAAGGTTTTATAAAATTATTTATATTTTCACTCTTATAGTTTTAAGCTCTGTGTAAGTGTAATTATTTTGTAAATATTTTACTATAAAACTGACTTGGTCGTAAGAATGAAAATCCCTTGATAAAAGTTAACAGCCCTAATTGTCGACCTGTTGCTCGAAGTGCCACAGATATATCTTGGCTAGATGTCTAGCGTCTTTTTTATTATAATGTTAAGTCTTAATACATTTCAAGTGACACAAAATGATACAAACCTAACTAGTTAAGTTACGTACGTAGTCTTGTTTTTAAAATGCTAAATCCTCATTTCCATTGTTAAAGGTAAATTTCCATTACCGTAATGCTTACACAAAAGTATAGCATTTAAAGTTAAATTAAAACACAACCCTGTTTAGTTACTTGTTCTTGGACCAATAACAGACGATAAAAACATTCATCTGAGATTCAAGCATCTTGTATTGTGTTACTGAGAAGAGGCGAGACGAATCCAGTGAAATTTGTCATCGATTTGACCCAAATCCAACAAAGAATATCAGGTTATTTTTGACTCGATTCTAATTATATTTTGTAACCGAGCTGTAATTGAAAGTTGTTTTAACTTTTAAATTGTTACACGCTTGTCATTTTTTGTTTACTATGATCATGGTTGATTATGTTAACGGATTTTTAAATAAACAGTCAAATAGATCATAGTTTCTTGAAGATAAATGCGAAAGTTTAGATGGATGGATGAATGGATGTTTGTTAGAGTTTGTAGCCTAAACTGCTGAACGGATCTCTATTTAATTTGACATAGATTTAGTGGATAGTCTGGATGAACACATAGGCTACTTTCGATCCCGGATATAGTTACGGTTCCCGAGAGTTTATATATTTACTCGTTCCCGAGAGATACGTAGTTTTTTGTTATAAACATATTTACTACTCGATAATTCTGCAACAATTCAACATATCTTAAAGAAATTTGGCACAGATGTAGAACATAGTCTGAAAGAACACGTTGGGTACTAATTAAGTTTTTTTGTAAAATAGCGCGGACGTAGTCGCGGGCGACAGCTAGTTTATTATAAAGTTAAAAATTTAACAAAAAGACAATACATTCACGGATTACCACTAGCTTGTATTCATACGGTTTAAAATCGTTTTAACGATATATATTAAACAATCGTTATTAGTTTCATAATTCACTGGAACGACCGTTGAGTCGAGTTGTATATGCGAGGGATTATGAAACGTCGGGACAAACATTACCTTAATTACTTCCTAAGCTGAGGTGATGTGCGATCTGGATTACTGCAGTCTATACAAACATCGTTATCGTAAATATTCTTTGTTTAACATAGTTCGTTCAAAATATAACTATTACCATTAAAATTTATTATAGATTCTTTTACGATCTATTAGACTACTATTTTCAGAACCATATTAATTACATTTAATTTCGCAACCAAACAATATAAGAATACAGTTAGTAATGCGAATTTAAAATAAGAATCCATATTCATCTGAGGACTCTATAGATGCAGCTTATGCGAGTATGATCAATCCATTATTTTCTAGAAACAACTAGAGGCACATATTTACTCTTTCATTTCTTTTTAATTTTATTTGATATTCATCCGTGCCTCCATTCTCTTCAAAGTACACAAACGCCATCTGCTGACGAGTCTATCGATGTTCAATAATCAAATGAAAATTGATCAAAAGGCTTATAATTTAAAAGTTAAATATATATCCGCAGCAGCTGTTCAGCGCTGGTTTGTTCTCAATCTGGTCAGGAAGATGCAGGTGATATGAGCACGCGGCACGCTGCGGGCGGTTTGAAATATTACACAAGTATACAAGACAACGAGATAGAAGGTACTTATGTAGTACACCAAAAATAGAATACTTTTTAACTTTCCTTTAAAACTGAACTAGTTAGTATTCCATATTACAATTGCCTATTAATACTATATCCGATTTTTGTATGAGTAGCTTTAAAAAAGAGGAGAGGACGCATAGGAAGAGGAAATATTCTCTTCCAGTGCGTCTACTCCTCCGTCGATTAAAGGTTGGCAACGCATATGCAATTGCGGACATCTATGGTCACTCTGCTATTTCAGCGATTTTAGGTGGCTACTTGCTACTCTGTCACCTTGTAATATAAATGAAATATAAAAATAATACTGAAATGAAATTCATCGTACCAATTAAATCCGAATTTATGTTTAAAGTAAACTAAAGCTTAAATCATAATCCATGAAAAAGCAAAGTGTGTTTATTCACCATTGTACAAATAAAAGCTTACAGACACGGAATGTTCAAAATTTTACTCAGTATTGAGTAAAAGAATTGAATGCACACGTGCGGTGTGGCGTGCACCTTGCGCGCAGCTGTCGACGCAGCTGCCCCGCGCAGCGCAGGCGTAGCAGCGAAATAAGCGACGGTAAAATCTCGCCACACAACCTCCACAAACACCTTTATATTTTTATAACATGAGATACTTACATCAAGCTGTTTATAATTAATATTCTCTGCGTAGATTTTTGAATAGTTAACAAAAGAAGTCTCATTCAACATACGTCCTATATGTCCCCACTAAGTGGCTCTATGCTTACCCCAAATTAGGGTGACTAGGCCTTAGTCGACCACGCTGGCCCAATGCGGATTGGTTGATTTCACACACATCTTGAATTTCTTCTCAGATTTGTGGAGGTTGCATCACGATATTTTCCTTCAACGTAAGAACGTCGGAGACATGAAATTCTAAAAACACATTCGTACATGGCGGGAACTAGGACCTGCAGATTACAAGTCAAGTGCTTAGCCCCTGAGCCGCCGACACTCTTACATGGCGGAAAAGTCTACTGCTAGTAAAATAGGCTTTAAAAACTTTTATATTGGTAAGACCAAGTTTTGATGAAATATAAGTATGTTAAGAATAGTTTAAGTGACAGGCTGATATTCGATAATCTTTATTAGGAGCAATTATACGAGTGATGTGTCCAATACTGAGAAATCAATAGCAAAAATCATCTAAATTCAAGATGTTGCCAGCAATCGACGGCAACTCAAAATTCAACTGAATAATGCATCGCGGACTATCGCTAGGGGAATGTTGTTTGACATCGCACCGAGGTCAAACTTTACGTTTTATTATTCAAATTTATACAATGCTTTATAAATTTTAAATACAGGATAGAGTTCCCAGTTTACCACTCCAGGTTATTCTCACACGAAACTCTTCTAAGTAGGCTTCAAAGGCATAAGTTTAAAGTGCCTTTTATGTTGTGACTAGCGGCCCGCTTCGGCTTCGCACGGCTATAAATCTGATAAATCTCGTAGGGCTCAGCCTGCCTTTGTTGCAATGTAAGCGGAATTTTTTTTATTATTTACGACATCACATTAGAAACCCCAAAAATGACAGCATTTCTCCACTATTTAATGGATGTTCTTACACATATAAACCTACCTCTTCAATCACTCTATCTATTAAAAAAACTGCATCAAAATCCGTTGGGTAGTTTTAAAGATTTAAGCATATAATACATATGGATATATGGACAGAGAAAGCGACTTTGTTTTATACTATGTAGTGATTATTACCCTTTACTTCAACGAGACTCATAATGTTGAAGTTAAAATTTGACAGCATAGAACGTTTTTTGTTTTGCCTTTAACCTCATTTTATGTTATAAAAACAATGGAATCGCGGGTATTTATTACTTTGTTCTCTACATCCACTGTTACCCAATACTGACACTATTCGTTAAATATCTTTTTATTACCTTACAAATTCCAACGTAAGTGCATACGCTTTAGAACCATTCGTATTATAAACTGTGCAATCAACTCTAAATTCTTTGATAGACGTGGCGTTTCTTTTTTATCTATGGACATTAATATACTTTCATCTCAAGCTGTTTCATATTTATGGTCATTTTTTATGGCCACATATTAACTGGTCACGTATAAATCAAAATCTCCAAACAATACGACTTGGAAATATTTAAAGGAATCTATCACATTGTCACATAATGTTTTATTCTTTATGAGTAGGGTATCCATCTTTTTGTATTTGTGCAGAATGTCATGTAAAATAAAGTCATATGATTTTTCTACTAATTTCTTAACAAATTTAATTTAGGAAAATAATGGCATACTAATATAATATACCATTACATTACATTTAAGCCACGAATGAAAAAGGTTTAAACAGCAGCAAGCGTTCTCCCGGAATCTTTCATTTATTTTCTTTAATCTTTACTATATATCTATTACATTAATTAAATTGTAACAATACAATTGTTACATTTACGAGTTTTTTGTCTATTAGAAAATACACAACTATTACCGAATAAATTCCAACTCGGTTTTACATAAAGTATGAAATATAACTTCGATAATTTGAATATACATAAAATAAAGAATAAATAAATGAACAATGTGTAGTTACAACTAAACTAATACAAATACAAAAAACTAACCACTCAAATTAATAAACTCATCCATACATTTATAAGCAGCCTCCGTAAACTCGTCTCGTTAAAAAGCTTTATGGCCCGTACAATAGGGATAAATAGTATGATACAAATAAATTGTTTAGATATAGCCAAATTAAAACTATTTCTTAAGTATTCGTAAATCAATGATTTGCTGGCCAACCTACAAACAGTTATCTGTGGTAATCATAATCTATCACACGGGCGCTGTGACGCGCCTCTCGCGCCTCGCTCCCGATAAAAATGGCTGCCGTGTCAAAGGCTTTGTTGCGCGGGAACGATCCGACAGGACGCGGGAAATATTATTCGGGTGATTCTACAAATTCATTTGTAAAGTAATTTTTTCTTTTTCAGCTAAACAAACTATCAAAATGAGTTAAGAGCACAGAATTAAGACAGTTATTTTATTCAGAATTTCACTTAAAATGTTGTTAACGCTTATATATTTTTTTTGTTTCTTGTATGTTTTGGTAACATCAACAAGTAGTTGAAAAAATAAAATTAATCATGATAAAATCGATCACAAATAAAAATTAAAACCGCACCAAACTTATGAAAAGATCGGAAAAAAAATATGTTCCAAATGACATCAGTTTAAACTGAAAAATGTTTATACATGCTTGTTAGATTAACATTTTTTTTAATTAATCTCGTTTGAACAGAACTAAAATTACAGAATAGATCTAATCTCTACAACAGATTTGATATGTGTGACCTATGACAGCTTGTGATTTACAGTCGATAGAGTAACGTCCGAGTCCGTCCCTGTACCGCTTACAACACAGATGCTCTACATAACAAAAGCATTGATGGAATTCCTGATAACATACCAACTCTAACTTTATCCTGACCTCACTATAATTATACAAAAGAATTGACGATTGATTATATTTAAATATTATTCAAATTGTCCTAAGGGTATCACAATTTATGTACTGAAACAAAGGTTAAAATAAACATAACCTTTAATGGTTACCATATACATACTTCTCTTATTGGGTCAGGCGAGGGAGTGGAATATTTCAAGCTTTGATTCAGCTGGTTTTATATTCACGAAATCTTCTCCTCCTGGAGAAACCGAAATTCAAAAATTTATAATTGATACGGAGGAACAGTCCGGAAGATTATCGCCATATAAATATAAGTTTAATGTAAAAAATAATGTATCGATGGCTCACATGTGGTGTGTGTTTGACATAAGATAATCAATGTATGAGCTAAAATTTTTTCAACTCAAATTTTGTAAAATAAACTACAGTCCTACGTAAAAAAAAGCATTAGCTTTAGAAAGACGTAGAACCAAAAGTATTATTGTATTTAAGATTACTTAAATACAAAGAAATTATAATAGCATTAATCAAGTTATTAAAAAATCATCAAACAAAGAGTAAATTCTTCGCTCTGGTCACTATTCAATAGCGAGTTTTGGATTTCCGATGAAAAAAACGCTGTCGCCTAATTTCGAGACATGCAGGAAGCAAGAATATATCCATCATTTGCAATTGGAGTGTAAGAGGAAAAATATTAAGGAATAAAAAAAAAGTAAATTAGGTGATTGTAACTTACGATAGTCTACGTCGGAGCCATCGATATTATGAACAATTTATTCTTTTGTCATGTAACACGACCCGTATTTTAAATATCAAATTAACTATAAAATGTACGTGAAAACGCTCGTTAAAGATCTCACGAATATCTAAATAACAATAAAATCTATGAATAGAGGAAACCGGATCCGAACCGACCACTATACAAAAGATAAAATAAATTCTATCTCTATTCACCCCTTTCACGATAGGGACGTAGATAATGATAAGGCATGTCACAAGCTTCATCCTTTATCTGTCATCGATCCGTCAGAAGTAGATTAAATATTGAAAATTAAAAAAATATAAAAATGTCAATTCATAACGAATTATTATTAAAAACAATACTGAGGTTTGTTTAAAATACTAAAATAAAAATAGTTTTGTATAAGTGTTTTCAAAATTTTTTATAAAACAAAATATAGTCAATAGAACTTTTATTTTTCCTTCGGTGTCAATGGTATGGGAGTTCAACAGATTAGACAATATTTAAAAACAGATATTATCTACAGACCATAGAGCAGTCACATTATCACATGCATCGTCTGTCCTTTGTGAACGAAACCTTTAAATTAAATATTAATCATGGGAACATCAGGTCAACGACCATTATATAAAAGGGTCCCAATACATGTATATTCCACGGTTATAAGAGATCTATTCAAGCAGACATTTTAATGTAAAGGAGCTGTAAACATTTAGGTGACGTGCGATGGGACGGACAAGGGGCTCAAGACGATTATTTATTTTGAGAACGTTAGATTTATTATAAACAAAAAAATACGTTTCTTATGAGTTTGTTAAATTAAATTGGTAGAGCTCGCTTTAACATTTTTGCACGAGTGGACTGGCTCGCCCGGTGCAAAACCATAACCACACAGAAGCCAGGCGTAGAGTGAAAACCGTTCCGCTGTTCGTCTGATGAGTGAGATTTCCCGAGGCCTAATTTCTAGTCCTCTATCCGATTTCAAACACAAAGGATTACAAGGAAGAGTGTTTGGCGGAGGAAGAGATAGATATGTTGGGAATGTTTTCCAGTGCGTCTGATCCGCTGTTGAAAAAGGCGGACAACGCATCCGCAAATCCGGATGGTCATCGTGCGCTCTGCTATTTTTGAGTAATCCGGTATCCGCTTGCTCGTTTGTCATCTTATACTATAAAATATCTACTGTATATGTGCCCATATGTAGACCAACATTTGTCAGGTCAACGTCTGTCAACATCTTGTTTTAAACTTCACATCAAAAATTAGACTGCCAATAAGTTTCCTTAAAAGTTATCAGCATATTTCAGATCACTAATCAGACATGACACAGATCACATGCGTTTATATCCTCATGAATTATATGCTTTTGCCCGCTACTCCATCGACGCATTATTAAAAATATAAGTAGGTACCTTATGTGTTCTTCCCGACTATGTTCTACGTCTGTGCCGTAAATTTGAGGGATATCCGTTGAGCCGTTCTAGAGATACTCGTACCTTTTGACAAACATCCATTCACCTAAACATTCCATTTATAATATTACTATAATAGCTGTCGCCCGCCACTCCATCCGGTCGGAATTAAATGATACTTAGCGTCCTAGTTGTCTAGACTTTGTTCTATAACTGTACAAAATATAAATAAGATATGTAACTGCTTACCGTTGCGGACTTATAAAGCACATGCGGAGTAAATATGCAAATAACAAAAATCTACGTATCCCTCGGGAATCGTAACTATTTCCGGGATCAAGAGCAGGCTATGTGTTCTTCTAGATTACCGTCATACCACTCATCGAGATCCGTTCAGCAGTTTAGGCTACAAACTCAAACAAACATTCAACATAGTATGATTGAGTAAAACTAACATACTATTTAGTACGACTAATACTATAATTAGTAGCTGATTCACTAAATACATACAGTTTCTATAATCTACTACACCGGAATTCATACAAAACGTCAGTTAAACTTGACTAATCCATGTTAAAGTTCTTGTGACCGTAAACTTTATCAGAGCGGTGTACACTCACACAATCACTATCTATCGTTCTCACGTTAAGAATGTTTGTTTGTCATAAAGGTCAATGAACAAGTTACATAGTAATAGAATCTTACTAATATTATAAATGTAAATGTTTAAATGGATGTATGGATGGATGTTTGTAGGTATCTCCCGAATCTCCCGGATCTCACTGATATTTGGCACAGGTATAAAACATAGTTTGGCGAAATACATAGGCTACTTTTAAATTCCGCACGATCGTAGTCCCGTGCAAAAGCCAGTACTATCTCAAGTAGGACATTTAGTAAATAGACACGTGAACTCTTACTATGGATATTAAATAAATTCAGAAGTACTGAATTAATTGTTTGTTGTAAATATCCTAACAATTTTTGATTACAACAATATTTTCGGGTTCAATAAGGCTAATCTTTACTTAACACTAACTTATTTAATCAACCGCCCCGGCTGCACCCGGGTGGCAAAGTATATGAAAAATTTAACGTAACTTTAGCATAGGGGTTCAAAATTAGTTTTTTAATGTTTGCTAAACTTTAGTTGTATTAAGATACAGTCTATGTTACTTAGTGGTAATATATAATAGCTTTCTGATGGCGAAAGAAATTAAATCAATTCAGTAGTTTCGGAGACTATTCAATGCAAACAAACAATCAAATCGTTCCTCTTTATTATATTATA
This sequence comes from Papilio bianor, assembly GCA_011763625.2. Taxonomy (NCBI): domain Eukaryota; kingdom Metazoa; phylum Arthropoda; class Insecta; order Lepidoptera; family Papilionidae; genus Papilio; species Papilio bianor. Next base: position 10,290,615 of record JAAOEG020000027.1, on the reverse strand, counting down.
TTAGTATAGACGTGTTGTACTCAAAAATTAGATAAGTTAGACTTCGACGAAAAGAGTTCCATCTATTATCTATCTTAACACGTTTAGTGCTAAACCAGATCTGAAAAACCTTGTGTATACCTTATAGTGAGGCTAAGATAAATATAGACCTCTTTGTCGTGCATCGTGCCAGGTGTACAACACCTTGTACAGCAGGAGTGGAAAAATCACTGACGTTTCGAATGCGTTAAGAGATGCAACTCTTTTCGTAGTATCTTATAATCAGTCATCAATAGAACCGCGATACTGAACAAGGCAACAAGGTGTAGCAAACGTGTCAGTTCCTGCCGGTGGTTCTCACGGTTGCGCACGCGGATCGGTGCACGAGTACCGCTTGCTCATGAGTGGAACAGACATTGACAATTATAAATAATTAAATATAAAGTCAGATTGAAAATGAATTGAATCAAACGATTACTTTATCGCTAATTTTAGTGATACATAGAAATATTGAAATTTGTAAAGTATTTTTTTTATTCCCAAAATTAGAAATAAGCCCAAAAATGACTTATATACGCAAAATAAATAGAAAATTTTACAAATACAAAGCAACCTTTCCAGGTCCTCTCAAAGTTTTTCTAGGTGAATTATCTTTAAGGAACTTAAATGTCTAACCTAATTTTTTTAAATATCCTTTAAGTAACCGTTATATATCATTACTTCGTATAAAGTCGTAGCTGAATTTAAGTAAATTTTATTGATCTTAACGTCCGTTTCACTCGTAAGCACAAATGTCTAGAGAGAGACAGAAATAGTTCTAAAAGCTCATTAGAGAGGGACGGCATGTTACCGGTTAGCATTGCAAGGCCGTGTGAGGTGAGTGACACCGAGGCTTTTCGCCGGCCGCGTGACAATTCGCTGTTTTTGTTTAGCCGCTTGACTTTTTGCTGGATTTGAATGTTTAATTGTTTTAAATGTCAAAGGTCTTAGAGTCTAGATCAGATCATGCGCATTTTATGAATGATCTAAACATTTAGAAATGAAATAAAAGAGAGATACAGTACTAATGTAGATTTATAGATAGCTTGGGAGCTTTTATTGTAGGTTAAACAAGGGTGTATTCAAAATATAGTTTTGACTTAGTTATGATTTTGAACGTAACTGGATTTTTATCTCAGATAAAAATCAATAATTGTACAATATTGACATAATACTAGAAAGAAGGGAGTTTTCTTTCTAATGACATTATTTTGTTACTTTTGTGCATTTTGTTGAGAACATTTTTTAGGAAGTCGGTTTTCTTATTTCTACATTTTTATGTATTTTTATGTCCGTTCCGTCCCTTTAGTCTAGTTGTATTTTAGATGTAGTTATATTCAAATTCCTCGAATATTAAAATAGTCAGATTGCGTGTGTAGCGGCCATAGGCAACAGACCGGGATGGACAATTGATAAATGAACGGTGATGGCAGCGCGCTGCGGCAAAAAGCGTGCACAATTCATTTTATTGTTATTGTGACTAATATGATAACGAGTACCTCGCTGAGTCGTGGCCTCCGCGTAACTTCAATGTCGAATGTCTAACTTTTAAGTTTTTTAAAATGTTTTTGATGTGTATCATATTAACACGTTGTTTTATTTATGCCTCGTATTCACAAGACAATTAAGATATTAATTTTAATTGTAATCAAGCTTTGAGTACAAAACTTAAATAAAATTAAAGATAATTTCAGTTGTTTTAAAAGTTAAAATTTTCAAGTATTTTATGCCATTTCCGTATAATCGGCTTCTAACAGCGGTAGTCGCCGCAACAACAATAGCAAGGTCAATTCTGCGTTTTGTCTGATGGTGCATTCCGGAGGCCTAATTTTAGTCCGGGTTAAGTTGGGAGGGGGAAGTGGATTTGACACATGTGGGGACGCTCGGGAAGAGGAATTAACATTTTGTGCATCTCTTCCTAATTCCTGATTAAGTTACGCAACGCATCTGCAATTGCGAATGTCTATGGCCAGCGGTCGCTTTGCTGTTTCGGAGAATTCAGGTGGCCTCTTGCTAGTTTGCCAGTTTACAACATTTAAAAAAAAATCACTACATCGCAAACAGGTGTTGACCTAAGGCATGTTAAACACGTGTTCGAGTATTTTTTATTTTTTTAATTTAATTAAATTACCGAAGCTCGCGGAATTCGAAAGGGATCCGTTAAAACTGGATACGAGAAATGCCACTAATATGACTCTCCCCTTACTGGTTTATCAACTTGTCATTTGTTATGACTGATTGGTGAACAAAGCTCAAAAGATATGTCATCGTTTCTTTTATATAATATACTATCGGCCCGCTCCGGCTTCGCACAGGTATAAATCTGATAAATCTCGTAGGGTTCAGACTGCGTTTGTTGCAATGTAAGCAGAAAAAAGGTAATTATTTACGACATCACATTAGAAACCTTAAAAATAACAGTACTTCTCCACTATTTAATGATCTTATTTACATATAAACCTTCCTCTTCAATCACTCTATCTATTAAAAAAATACCGCATCACAATCCGTTGCGTAGTTTTAAAGATTTAAGCATACATAGGGATATAGGGACAGAAAAAGCGACTTTGTTTTAAAGTATAAAACAAAGTCGCTTTGTACTTTGTACTATGTAGTGATCCGACAAAGTTGTAATCACAGCTTTAAATAGCGGTTATAGATTTATAAAAGAAAACCTAGGTTTTAAGTACGAAAACCTAGGTTTTTACACTTAATTAACAGAAGAATATTTAAATTTTAATAAATAATTAAGCTTATTAATCCACTTGTAAAGGAATCATCCATTGTATTCAGCTATTATCGGGTAAACGGAAGCAATCTTTTATTGTCTAAATCACTACAATTGTTTTTACAGCAAGTCGAAGATACCTTTACGAAGTTACGATGCCATAAAATGTCGACCCAAAATGCTTAATGTGATTGTGGCTCTACGTTTTTATTACTATCGTAACAACGCCATCTCGCGGCAGCTGTTCCAACCACTTGTATTTCTGGGCCACCCACGACTGTGCGTATTGAATTGTGATCGAAACACAAACTCAACAGGTAAAAACATTTGCACCTAGCAGTTAGTTTCGTATAAACTATAGCTCAGCGCCATCTATTGAGATTAGTAAAAATAATCGATAAATGTAACTACTGGCGCACTCTATGTAAGTTTTTTTTAATATGAATTAATTAAAAGCTTTACTGTTGTATTTTATATTAATTAGTTATATTAAAACTATGGTTTTGACCGTAATGAACTTACAATAAAAACTTACCTTGGCGTAATCGACTGGAGAAGCATTTACTGGACAAGTGAACAAGCCCTCGCTGAAACAAAAAAATGTTAATTTGTAGATTTAATTCGAAACTTAATATTAAATTCAAACGTTGTTGAAGTTATAGCTGTTTAGGGGCCGTTCAAGTTCAAGTATTAAGTAAGCACTATAGGGTGGGGGGTTATTTGCTTTGCGTATTTTTGTTGACATGGGGGTCTATTTGATGATTACGTCATAAGAAGTAACACTAATTATTATTTTTAGTATTACGACCGCTGCTCATCTATACATGTAATAAAATTGGAGTGTCGTCTGTCTGTCTGTTTGTTCCGGCTAATCTCTGAAATGGCTGTACCGATTTTGACGAGACTTTTACTGGCAGGTAGCGGAAGTCATAAGAAGTAACTTAGGCTACGTTTATTTTAGAACAAATCTTTTACTTTAGAAAAAGAACGCGTAGACGGAGTCGCAGGCGACAGCTAGTAAAATAATAAAAACCAGAATACATCAGAAGAAAAATGCATATCTGTACAATGCTTACGTAAGCATGGGAGAGGGGGAGTAAGAACTTTGCTTACTTTTGACATGGGGGAGGAGGTGGTCAAAAATTGTAATAAATCTGCTTACGTAATACTTGAACCCTCAGAATGTTACACCGATACACAATCACTAATTACTTTACAACCTTACTACACACGTGCAGTAATAAAAAAAATGTTTAAGATCCTTCATTCATGACTTGTGACATGAGTGAACTACATTCCTTTACATTTATTCATAAGTTTATCACACTATAAAATACATGGTACATGAATGAAATACTAACGTGTAATGGATCATAGAATACGTATTTGCAATATCAGCTTAAGTTTGACAGTATGATAATTGTCTCCTATTACCTATGCTTTTAATTTGAAAATATTTTGGAACATTTCTCGCGTGATTTATGGATTAACTAGCTGCCACCCACGACTCCGTCTGCGCGTAATTAAATTAAAATTTAGTATTCTATGTGTTATTCCAAACTATATTCTATATCTGTGAGAAATTTCATTTAAATATGTTGAACTGTTGTGTAAGTTACGAGTAAATAAGAAAAATCGAAGTATCCCTCGGGAACTGTAACTATTCCCGAAATTAAAGTAGTCTATGTGTTCTTTCAGCCTATGCTCTACATCTATGTCAAACTTCATCGAGATCCGTCTAGCCGTTTAGGGTACAAACTATAACATCCATCCATCCATACATCTAAACTTTCGCATTTATAATATTATTAAGATTAAGATTTACTTGTATATAGGCACACGTCAATGTAACGAAAAGACTACGCTAGAAGTAGATATTTCTAAGAGCTAAAGCTTAATAATTGGTAATATTGAAATAAGGTTTAAAAACTAAAGACCTGGTTTAATTGGCAAGCAATATCAATGACACGCCCCTCCCTACCCCCCCCCCCCCTCCCCTAAATAAATTATCGATTCGATCAATATTAACCTCGGACGACATTTTGTAAAATCTGTCACTTGTTTTTATTTTGACATAAACAATGACAGCTCGATGCATAGATAAGGTAAGAAGGCGCACGCTTCGTCGATTGTTGTGCATAAAATTCGCTAGATGTCAGTACACGCCGCAGTAAACGCGTGCACAGAAATCGTTCACGTGGATGCATTCGTTGTTTTTTGTATCCGATCTCGTTGTTTCCTATTGAATGGTTTGCTTAATAATCAGTATAATCGGTTGGAATAATGGAGCGGCAAGTGTGGCGTGGATTTATTGGCACACGTTGCGGGACCGACAAGAAATATAATTGTTTATGAAGAGCGTAAGACGAATGTCGCTTGTGAGCTTGTTTACAAGTGATACAAACAAGTCTGTCTTTTCAAATAGACTTGAATGACCTTTACATTTAGTTATGACCTGTAATTTTATTACCAATAAAATTGTATTGTATTGTATTGAATTTACTTTTTTATATTACAAGATGGTAAACGAGCAAGCGGCCACCCGAAATCGCTGGAATAGCGAAGTGACCGGTGCCCATAGACATCCGCAATTGCAGACGCGTTGCCTACCTTAAATCGACGGAGAAGGAAACGCACTGAAAGAGAATATTTCTCTTCTTATAAGTCCTCTCCTCCGTGAAACCCTCTTCACTTCCCATTCTTTCCTCTTAAGAAAAGGGTGGAAAAGAGAAGAGGCCTAGTATTAGGCCTCTGGAACATACATCAGCCGAAATGATTAGTTGCTTCCACTTGACGCCTGTCTTTTGTGTGGTCGTGGTATTGCACCAGGCGAGCTGACCCATTCGTACTTAGATGTTAAAGCGGGCTCTACCCCTTTTCTATATTTGAGACAGTTCTGTTTAATAACATAATATTTTATATTTCTCGTACAAGGTATTTGTTCCTTTGATTCTATTTTTATTCGTATTCTTAATGTCTAACCGTCGATAACTGTAGTAAAACTAGCGCTGCTGAGCCCACCATCACGTAATATATCCATAAACCGTTCAAACAGAGGGCGCGGTGCGGTTTCCCAACAGCTTGGGTTACAGCTGCTCTGTGCTGTGTTTACACCGTTTTATTACTCGATACAAGCTGTTAATAACGCAAAGAGCGCGCCGTATCCCAGGTTCGGTGTCGGATTACGTAACTGTGTATTAATGGTCTAGATGGCATTTCAAATTGTTTAAATGTTGACGATAGTGACGGTTTACTCACAAATTAATAGAATCATTTTTAGAGAATTATTAATAATATAATGAATGCTCTAACAAAGATTCTAACCCGAATAACATATTTTTATTTTGGGAATAAAAACAAACCTTGAAATTATTTAACTTCAAACGTATTCCTTTCTGAAATTGAAATAATCAATTTTAGTAATTATTAGTATTTAATACGATGGTTAGTTTTAAGGACCTGCAATTCATGCTGAGTGCAGTTGAATTCCTGTATTTATAAAATGACATAAGTGACGATAGCAGGAAGCAATATCCGTGCCAGCTGGTCATTTATTGTGGAAATAATGATGCGGCAATTTTTACGTTGGTTATAAATTAAATACGTAATATTACGCTCTTCCTTAAATATTCATCTATACTTATAATGAAATTGGAGTGTCTGTTTGTAATATTGAAATAACCGTTTTTTTCTACATGTATACGAATATATATACGGTACTAACA
>JAAOEG020000027.1:10203240-10213549 GCA_011763625.2 Papilio bianor | reverse complement strand
GAAACCTCAAAAATAACAGTATTTCTCCACTATTTAATGGATATTATAATACATATAAACCTTCCTCGTCAATCACACTATCTATTTATAAAAAAACGCATCAAAATCAGCTTTTTATATCATAAGGTGCCAAACGAGCAAGTGACCACCTCGCTAAAATAGCGAAGCGATCGCTGCCCATAGAAATCAGCTATTGCAGATGAGTTGCCTACCTTTAATTGACGGAGAAGGAGATGCTCAAAAAGAGTATATCCCCTTTTCCTATGCGCCTCCTCCTGGCGAGCGTTCACGAATACGAATTGGTTGTTGTTCGATGTTGTTGTTGCTGGCATCTACCACTGTTACCGCTGCTGCGTAGTTTTAAATATTTAAGCATACAAAGTGATATAGGGACAGAGAAAGCGATTTTGTTTTATACTATGTAGTGATTTATCAAAGGGTTAAAGGCAGTAAAGAAAACACATTTTTAAAACAAAAAAATTTATTACGTTTTTACTTTTTTTTTTGGTAAATGCAAAAAAATACCCAGACAAACAACCAAAATAAACTTTTCGCTCCATTTCTATGGCTTCTATATTTCTATTTTAGTTCGATTAACTTATAAGTAGAAGCGGTATTATTAATTAATTATGACAAATAAATTATTAGAATAAATATGTAACAATAGAGCGGTTAGCGCTCACAATTAACTCATACATATACATTTTTACACAGAATTTAATTCACTTCAAGAATAAGAAAGTTAGATCTAAAAAATAATATTTTTTAAAAGTTGTTTCACTTTTTTCGTCAATAACTCAATTTATGTACGTGTCCAAACTGAGGGGATCAAAGCCTAACTATTTAAGGGTGATAATTCACTCTTTTTAATTTATTTGTGTTGCCAGATCTACGAAATAAATCTACATATATTAAGTACAATTTTATATCAGATTCCATTAAATTCTGTGCAAAAATGTAACAACTAAAATTATGAATACAACAAAGTCTTATAGTATTTACATTATTTTTTTAGTAACTGGCAGTTAATAGAAGGCACGTAGTTGATAGATTTTGTATGTTTTTGTAATGCTACTATTCTAAACATCAGCTTATTATACGTCCCCACTAAGGGTCGCAAAACCTCCCCTAAGTTAGGGCAGATTAGGCCTTAGCCAACGCTGATCCTAATTCTTAATATAAAAATGTAATGAAGAGCAACATTATTGTGTACCGGTACTAAAAATTTGTCATATATAATTAATTAGAAAAGACAGAGAAGTATAAAATTTCGATTTCATTGTTTATTTTTTATGTTGTTTATAATCTGATTTACTTAGCAACGTTTTATTAAAAATCCACAAGCAAAATGTCAAATACTATTGGAAATTTCTCTAATTAATATATGAAATATTCAGAAATGTATTTACATATATTTACTAACTAAATATTTAGAGTAATTATTTGTTCAATTATTTATAAATTTGTGCAAAACATGCTTTATTACTATTATACTAATTTAAATTACAAAATACAATATTTTATTAAAAAATAAATTTTAATCGTAGACAGATATGTTATTTTTAATTGACTAATATAATAAGTTATTGCTATTTTATACAAAAAAGATGATAAGGAAACGATTTCAAAATCTTGACAAAAATGTGTTTTATTTTTCAATAATTTTCTCCGGATTATAAAATAATTAATATTTGAAATATTTACGGGATGTTTTCTAAGTATTGTTAATATTTAAAATTGTTTTATAAATTTCTCTAATAGATACATCGGCCAGTATTCAATAATTTTAAAATAATGCAACTTTGACTTATAACACATAGGTACCTAAAGATCACATTTCTTAACGACACTCGTCACATTTTTCATAATTTTTTTTACGATGTTCTATTGTGAAAATAATATTACGTTTCATTGACGTGACTAGTTAATAATCTAAACAATATTAAAAAATATGATTTCTACTATCCATCGAAGCCTTAATATATTTTTCAAAAAAAAAACATCAAAGGCTTAGCGGAAAAATAATCATTTTTTTTACAATATTTCATGAGGCTCTAGTGTGTGACTATACATATTATTTACAATTGACAGATAATTATTGCAAATTAACTTAAAGACATATTTTCTCATAATTTTATTAAAATATCTAGAAACATAGCTGGTTGACAAAGAAGATAATAAAATGTAGTCGTTATTATTTATGAATACACCGAAATAGTTAGGGTTGTTTGTATTTATGTAATTTGTCAACCAGCTATGTGCGGTGTTACCTTTACCACTGCAGTGACGTCACCAGCGGACATTGCTAAATGTCTTTACTAGAACCTATTCAATAGACAAGCATTGATTTATAACAATATTTAGGTAAACTCTGCAGCATTTGTCTCAGCTCAGACAGGATTTTTAAAACGCTTTTAGATATCCTTTCATAATTAAAACTTAAAGACAAGGACTTTTTTATGTTTAGCGTGTTGTCAGTATCTTCCGCTGGAGGAGTCTTGGCTGGTGACGTCACTAGCGGCGTCAGTTGACGAACTGGACGAGCTGGAGTCAGCCGTGTCAGCGGTGTCAGCCGTGTCCGCGGTGTCAGCCGTGTCAGCGGTATCCGTGGTGTGTTGGGTGTGGGCGGTGCCGGGCGTGTCGCTCGCCATGCCCAAGTCGGTGGTCGGATATCAAAGATGTTCGTCGCGACCGTTCAGCGGCTGCCGCTCGGCGTGGTCCGAGGGACGGTTGCGTTTGAAGAAGCCGCACTAAAATTCATTTGATTTCGTTATTTATAGCGAGTATAGTACTTTGGTGCGACGCATGGCATAGTTAGGTAGTAGTAGAGGTGATTAATTTATGCGTATACTCTGATGAATGGAATATGGCAATCCCAATCATCGTACCGCTAACCTTGTCCCTTTTTCCTTCCACAAAAATACTTTCCATATTGTTTGATTGTTTCGTATGTTGTTGAGAATAATACCAAATTATTTACCCCAAGTATAAGGCTATGGTAAGTATATGGCTTGTACAATTACCTTGTAGAGTGCATAGATGAGCAGCAGCAGTAGCAGCGCGCCCAGCACGGCGGCCAGCACGACCAGCCAGAGCGGCACGCCGCCGCCCGGCAGCGCCTCCAGCTGTGGCGTGAGTGACGCGCGCGCCTCCGCCGTGCGCCACGCCCCCGCCCCGCCCGCGCCGCCCGCGCGGCCCCCCGCCAGCCGCGACACGCGCGCCGCGCCCAGCGTCGACAGCACCACCGTGCGCTCCGCCGACATCTGCACGCACGCGCTCATCAACCATGCTATGTGTTCTTTTATAATCATCAGCTAACTCAAGATACACCGTATTCCTCACCTCACTCAAGACGGAGGCGTTGACCCTGGACCGCAAGGCGACCCAGACCTCCTGCCCCTTGGCCAGCCGGCCGGTGCGACACCGCACCACCTCGCACTTGTATTTCTCTTCACATTTCTGCAGTATCTCCTTTAGTTCCAGATCAACCTGAAATGTTAAATAGTATTATTTATATTGTGCAACGGTGTAAATAGACATTATGAGTACCCTTGTATTTACTCTATTTAATAATTCCGTGTTTTCCTATACCTGATCCTGCCGACGGCGCCTGGTGCTCTCGCGGCGCTGCGACTGCGACCCGAAGCTCCCGCCCGAGTGTGAGCTGTAACTGCTTTGACCACCTTAACATAAAATAATACTTAATCAACTCCATATTCTGCAAAAGAACAAGTACAGTGCATATTAGAATAAACCTATGTTATTGTTTGTTACCTGATTGTGAAGAATATGAGTAGCTACTGCCGCCACCGGTTGCGTAAGCACCTCCTCCCTGATAGCTTCCTCCTTGGAATCCAGATCCTCCTTGATATCCGGAATTTTGAGCGTTTCCGTAGCTCGCCTGGTAACCTGAGTTAGCGTTACCACCGGAGCTGCCTTGGACACTTCCTGAAGCTTGGTTTCCTTGGTTTCCAGAAACATCGGCGATACCGTATCTGAATTCGTTGTTAGGGTTGCTAGCGGCGTACGCGCCGAAGCCGCCGATCTCATCTTCGTCCTCGTCGCCCACGACGGTGACGCTGGACTGTCCTCGGAACTTGCTTGAGCCGGCCTTGAAGAGGTCAGGGTTGACGGTCTCCGTCGTGGACCAAGAGCCGTGCACGAAGTTCTGGCCGGATCCTCGGTTTTGGTTACCCGCTTGACTGTTCACGTACCTGAAAAGCAAGTGAAATTATCTTTCATTCTAGCAAACAAGATCGGTCACTTTTTAAATTGTTACAATAGACTTGTTTTAATGAACCACTGTGTGATACATAAGAAAAAGAAATATAAAGTTACTTACGTATTGAAAGAACTGCCAGCTTCACCTTCATGCCCCAAGGATCCATATTCTGTGCTCGTTTCAGACTGAGACACAATGTTATGGTTTTGATCGTAAAAAATCGTCTTGTTTCTCATTCGCACCACTTGTCCGCCCTGACCATACGCACTCCCACCCTCGACCGCGCCTTGTCCCTGGCCCCCTTGCACGAAGCCGTGGACCGCGTAGCCATTTCCGTAGCCGCTCTGTTGTCCTTGTCCGAAACCTCCTTGCTGTTGGACTTGACCTCCTTGAACGTAAGACCCTTGACCCTGACCATAGTTTACTCTACCTCCTTGGCCGTAGGAACTCTGACCTTGGACGCTTCCACCTTGACTATAACTCCCCTCGGTGAATTTCCTTTCAACGGACCCTTGGTTGGGGTTGGTGGCCGCCGCTAGCAAAGCTTTCCTTATTTGTTCCTGTTGTTCCGGAGTCAAGTCCTCCCCGAAGTCGTTGCCACTGGACCAGGTCTTGTTGTAGAAGTATGTGCCTCCGTTGTTGCCCGCGGCGCCGGCGCTGAACTGCCTGCCGCCCTGACCGCTTGTGTACTGCGTGCCAGACGTTTGTCCGCCGCCGTAGCTTCCGCTGGCGACGTTTCCACTGCCGTACTGTGTGCTGTACACTTGTCCACCTCCATACTGGTCAGTTGCGGCTGCGCCGCCGGCGAGGTTTCCGCCAGCAGCTTGACCGCCGTACACATGTCCACCCGATACTCCGCCGGACACATGACCGCTCTGAGTGTTGTCATTTGTAAAAGTTTGTTGTTCCCAGAATTCTGTAATGATTGAATTATAAGTGTGAATAGATGTCAACCTCTACCAAGGTAAAAAATAAAGTTTTTGTTGAAAAACAATAATTGAAGCACATACGTTGTCCGTAGTATCCGCTGCCTCCGGACAGCTGTGCGGCGGCGTACATGCCGCTGCTCAACATAGCTGCGAAAAATTTAATAGGTAAACAAAAAATAAATCTAATACTTTATGACTGCTACCGGACACGTGTCACTCCATGTCACATGTTACTACTGTGACTGTGATGCGGTAGCACTCACCTTCCTTCTCCTTGGTGAGCATGTAGGCATAAGGGTTGGAGACCTGCAGGTTGGCGGGGTTGACCTGGCGCGCCACGTCGCACACCAGCTCGCCCAGGCTCTGCGGCTGCACCAACATATACATCAGGTTCTCGCCTGAAACATACAGTTACAGAATTAACTTAAAGAATATGATAAGTAATATTTCTCTTTCTTAGTCTTAGAGTGAAGAGTTTTGTCACCTGTGAGGGTCTGGTAAGGCCACATAATATAGATGTCGGCTTCGTCGACGGCGAAGGGTCCGTCGTTCTTGATGTTGTACTTGTAGATGATCTGCGGGCCCAGCGCCGAGTCGTTCTTAGGATTTATTGCATCGTACAGTGACGCGTTGTAATGCAATTCCGGTGGGTCCGAAGTGCTATGAATAATTAAATATTACAGTCGTGTCATGTTATCGCTTTAGTTATTGAATTCAACTTGGATGGTTGAATTATTTTTGTATATATTCCCATAAAAATTGATATTATTTTAATAGTCGAAGTTTAGGTTACCCTATGATGGAAAGATCAGCTTTGACGACAACGCCGATGGCTAGACGCATCTTGTTGTCCTTGCTGTTCTCGGGCTGCTCGGGATTGGTGGAGTTCACTTCCATGTCGAACGTCAGATCGTTCACCTGCGAGTCCACTTCCAACACGACACGGAAGTTCAGCTGGAAAGTCATTCGTTCATCTATATTATGATGCTCAGTGCGTAGAAATCTTAACAGTAAATGATAATGTTTCAAACTCATTTTATAACTTCTTATACAGCTTCAATTTCACAGTCATGAAATCATTGTCATTATAAGAGACTTTAGCACAACGTTCAATGTTTTTCGCATACCTTTTGGTCACTGGCCATGGGGTTGCCGAGTTCACACTTGAGCACGTTGCTTGCGGCCCTGCTCTTGACAGTGCAGTAGACGGTGGCGGCGTCCGCGGTCTCCTTGTCAAGACGCTCCATGCGCGTGTAGTTGACGCCGGCCGGCAGCTGCAGGTAGTACGCCGCCTCGTACGCGTCCTCCGCGTAGTTGTAGATCTTCACGTCGATATTCAAGTTCTCTCCAGTGCCCAGTACAAAGTTAGTTTGTTGTCTGTGAAGTTTTTGTGAGTTATATTATATTGCTGGGAGCATAGTTACCTGCAGATCTTATCTTTTTAAACTACGCTAGTGAGTTAGTCTTTTGTTCTGCAATGTTCATAGTTTCACAATAATTTTATGCAGTTCAACTTACGTGGAAGCTGCCATGCTGAGGTCTGGTATGCAGATGTTGTCGGGGCCACAGTTCTTCTGTATGTTGAGCGAGTCCGTTTGCACAATGCTCTTGGTGCGGTCGAGCACGGGCGGCACCACCTCGCCCGAAGGCTGCGTCACCAGCTCGTAGCTCATCTTCACCTCGATGGGGCTCAGCTTGTCACGGATGTCCTCCTGTTGCCATTGCAATATCCATATAAAACCGACAGAACTGACAAACTGTTCATGATGAATTAAGGTTTTACACGTATTTAAAATAAATTATAAATATCATGAATATGCTGATATTGGAGGATGAGCAAGTCCAAGAGTTTTTTTCGGCAGTTATTGACTCAAGCTGAAGCTTGCTTTACTTTATTTCTATTAGACATTTCATCTTCTTGAGGTGCCTCCCCGTTTAGCAAAGGTTGGTGGTCAGTTCTTCATATTTGAATCTGTCTTGCGAGACAAAACAATTGGAAGATAATTTCAATTCCAGTCCACACACGGATGTGTTGTAACCACGATTTCTTTCTACGACCAACACCCTTTTGCCAGAGATTTTTCCCATCAATATGATTTGGAGGAGGTCATATCTGTAGTGTCTGAGCGCGTGGCGGCGATGCCTATCTTTACCTACTACCCACTTTTGTACCTACTTTTCTCATGTTGACGGTTTGCAAAAGTTCCCTCTTTTGGTTTCTATAAGACAATTAGTTGATTATCTTATATAAACAAAGTAAATATATAAGATATTGTTGTTACTAGTGTACTCACGTCAAGGTACACCTCCATCTCACGGCACTCCTCCTGTCCCTTCGTGAGCAGGATGTGCGTGGTGTAGGTGCTCTGCCGTGTGTCGAACACGAACATACGCTTGCTACTCTTCTGCCGCGAGTCCAGATCCAGAGTCACCTCGAAATCTGCAGACACGAGAGCGAAGTTAAATATATTTGCACCAACCAACATCAATTCTACAAAGCTTTGCATGACGTCACGGAGTTACATTTTGGTTCTGTACAATCTAGTTATATTACAATTATTTCCTACTAGTTGCTTTCTTTTCTTGTGTCGGCTAAATTACAAATAAATACCAAATTGCGTTTTCGAAAACAACTTTAAGCGCATACAACTATGAAACATCGATGTCGAAAATAATCGATTACACTGAAAATAATCAACATTCAAGTGTAACTAAAAAGTGGCTGGTGCATTTCTAACATGTTATTTACAATCTCGTTTCTTTAACGGCTATTCCTTAAATGCTAAACATTTATTATACTAAAACAATCACGTGGACTGACATGAACTACATATCTCTACCACCACTCACCGAAGTAACAGATATATCCTTCCGCTTGAAAAAAATTAATGTTCATTACATTTTCACACACATTTTCCGAAAACTTGTGACATTTATTATAAACTAGCCCTCGGCCGCGACTACGTCCGCGCATAATTAAAGTAAAACGTATTATTCTACATGTTATTCCATACTATGTTATACATCTGTGCTAAAATTCAGTAAGATATGTTGAACCGTTGCGGAATAATCCATTAAATATGTAAATACGAAATACGTATCGCTCGGGAACCGTAAATATTTCCGGGATCAACAGGAGCTTATGTGTTCTTCCAGACTATCCAGATTTCATCGAGATCCGTTCAGCAGTTTAGGTTGCAAACTCTAACAAACATACATCCATCCATCCATCTAAACCTTCGCATATCGAATATTAGTAAATAATTAAAATTAAAATTAATTTTTAATGTACGTGTAGAAGAAAACTGTATTTAAATCTTTTATTTACTTAAGAGTTTATATGTAGTGTTCCTTACCGATTTGCTGGTCGACATTGATCCCATTGTAGGACAGACAGTACATTAAATGTGCGCAAGAGACTTGCGTGCCGTTCGTCAGGCGACAGTTCTTCTCAGACATAGATATAAGCTTGCTGGCGCCCGAGAACTTCACCCCCGCCATCACCTTCACCACGGGACGAGATCTGAGGATAAGGGTTTTAAATAAATTAAATCTTTTGTATGCATGTTTCTTTACCCATTACAAAATTTTAGAACCGAAGACCTTACTTGTTAGTTTAGTATTGATCTATTCTGTCTTTTTTGGAATTCAATCATGCCGGAATTAAAAGGGTAAACTCTCGTTGAGGTAATTCTTTTTCTGCTGCTCCTGATGTTGGATTCTCGGTATTAAATATCCGAAACACCTTCCGAATATAATCATCTCCTATATCACAACATAGTTGATTAATATGGATAATATAAGAATATTTACTTTAGGAACACAACGCTGTCGGACTTGTAAGCACCAACTGCCAGGTCGGTGTAGTGGTTGTCATCGAGATCCACACCGCCGGAAAGCGAGAACCCGAAGGTGCTGAGAGAGGGGCTGATCTCCTCCGCGGTGATGGCCTGCGAGTACTTCTCCGCAATCCCGCCCTCACCGCCGTGGTAAATGTACACGACACCTTTGCCGTTCTCGCCGCCGTATGGCGCGCCCACTGCTATGTCTGCAAATAACAAACTTGGAGTTAGAATAATCGTTTCTAAATATCACTATAAAGGGATTTTTAAATCCTCTTTTTTAAATGGTTTGTATTGACCAATTTTGAAAGTGGAATCCAAGAATTAACTAGTTTATCTAGCTTTAAAAAATTAAAAAGGTAGTTACCTCCAAATCCATCATAGTTTATGTCTCCAAGTGATGTGATGGCCAATCCAAATCTGCCCCTCGATACTTCTCCTGTCCGCGCGTGGTTCTTTAAAAATGCCTGAAAAGATATATGATATCAGAAATTAAGTTCCTATATAAATTAACCTTATACAGTAATTGGGGACTTTAAAAACCGAAGGTCTCTTACCCTATCCTTTCCTTGATAGATGACGTAGATTCTCCCGTGCTCGTAGCCACTGGACTTGGGCTTAGTGAACATGGGAGCGCCGACGATGACGTCATCAGTGCCGTCTCCATCGATATCCCCGGTAGCTAGGCAGTAACCGAAATAGGCGCCGATTTGTGAACCCGTGATGTTCTTAATATTTATCAAATCCCACGTGTAAATTACAACCTAAAAAAAACATACAAACTCTTACAATATTTAACACGAGTATTAACATTTCAAAAAATAAAACGTTATTAATTTCATATTAAGAATTACAATGAAGAGAAATGAAACAACGGACCAAAAATAGACTACAAAACTAAGTACCTACAAATCTCACCGACATTGATATTGACTCCAAAGTTAAAAACGAAAAACAATGTAGTTATTTACTAGCACTGAATAGGTCTAAAACAAAAATAAACGATTTAAATCTACTGACCAATCCCTTCAAATCTGCCCCCCTAGGGACTCCGACGGCGACTGCTTGTTCGCCCTGTGCCGCGAAATCACCCACAGTCACAGAGTAGCCCATGTATGAGTCGTCGTAACTAGAGCTAGCCTCTTCTGTAGCGATGAGACTTCTCTTGCCATTGATCATCTGCACTTTGAGTTGACCTGGACAGAAACAGCAATAGAGATTATTTCTAATAAAATGATACATTGAATTCTTTCAGCATGTTAAAGAATTCTAGATATTTTAGTTACAAATTTTGTTTGACTTTTTTATGGATATTT
>JAAOEG020000027.1:9941359-9954291 GCA_011763625.2 Papilio bianor | reverse complement strand
AATGGAAGACTTTAGAGGAGGCCTATGTCCAAGGACAAGCTGGATGATTTATGAGTTGCCGATTTAAGAAAAAAAAAACATTGTAAAAAAAAAATGTAAATGATCTACAGCAATAAAGGCTTTATTATTATTATTATTATTATTATTATTATGAGTAATAAACTAATTCATGACGGCTTAATACTCACGTATGTGTCCGGTTTCGAGCCCTTCGAGGACGTTTTATCAGAGTCAGTGGGTATGGGACGGTTTCGCGGACGGTCTATCTTACATACTCCTATTAGTATATAATTATGTCTCACGAAAGTTTAAGTAATATAATACATTTAATCAAAACACCAGATCCCCGTTACTCGTTGTAAATTGATATTATCTGTATATATTCATTTTAAAAACATAAATTACTAGCGGAACTAACTTCATAGGCCAAGAGCTATTAAAATATTTAATTCATATTTATTACTCTCTTAAAATTTTAAAATGTTTATGGCTCAAGTGTGAAGTGGAACCCTAATAAAAATAAACAATAATCATATACTAATCGTAATCGGCTTCCTACATGTCACCGGACGGGATTTCATCGACCGTATTTACATAATAACATGTGGGAACGTTTGCTCCGGCGCGCCCGGCGCGATATCTAGCCGGCGATTATTGGAAAGCAATAAATAATAATAAAGAAGCGAGCGCGGTCGCGTGAGGCACGCCACCGCACGGCCCAGGCCGTGCTCCGTCGCCCGCACACAATAACCGTTCTTTAAAAAATTCAATGTTTCAGATGCTAAATCATAGCAAAAAAACAAGAACAAATGCATAAACCATCTTTACTAATAGTCTGAGTTTTAATGCACTGTCGGTGCACAAACATCTTACACCTATTAATATATTGTAGTAACTAGAGACGACAGGCAGTTAACTGTCAAGATTACAAATCAAACATATTTTAAGTTATATTACCAATATATGTTATAGCAATATTTAGCAGTACTATTACAATGGTATTTAAAACTTATAAAATCACTTTTTCTTCTTCTGTAAATCCTTTTTATGACTTTTCTTAACAGACGGCGGCGGCGTGGGCGGGAGCTTCCTGTCCGGCCACTTGCGCTTGAAGAAATCTATCATCGCCTCCAAGTTTACAGTAGTTGTTTTAGGTCGTTTTGGACCCGCAAATAATTTTGTCAACTGATTAGCCAAATCATCTTCCAGGGGTAGTCCCAAAACTTTCAATGCGTTCAGAAATGGTTTAGTATCCATTGGTTTCGGGTCCAATTTGTATAGCGTCATTACTAAAATGGCAATGTCTACCTTCTGTCTCCTAAATTGAGTTTTACAAAGATAGTCTATCCTGTTGAGCACTATATCTCGCATATCCACGGTCTTATGAACTGTACTTGTGATAACATCACCGTAAGTGATTTCAGCGTCTTTGCGAAATTTTAATTTGAGTATTGCTTCTCGAAGTATTAAGAACTCCGATGTTACCACTATGTTATCTAGTATAAGCTTTTGTAGCTTAACATTGGACATCCGCATGGTTGACAATAACTTGTACGCATCGGTAGGCGTTAAAGGATTAGATGACATGTCCAATGAAAGAAGATATGAATTTCTTTTTATACCTTTTACTATAATATTGACTACTTTACTATCCAATTTGTTATTTCTTAAATTAAGATGCGCGAAACTAGGATTGTTTAGAAGTACGCTTATAGCTGTTGCTACACGTTGATCGCAGTAAGTGTTCCACGAAAGGTCCAGCGCTACAAAATTATCATTCTCGCGTAACTTGGAACATAAATCAAAAATATCTTTAGGGGACTTGAGCATATTCCATGACAAATTAAGATGGCTTATTTTATTATTTACTTCTAAAGCACCTGAGAAATTAATAACGGACTGATCCGTTAAGCTATTAAAACTTAAATCTATGTTACATACTGCTGACCCACGAATTATTTGCTCAGTTAGATATCCAACTCCCTCGTCAAGAAGTTGATTCTTGCTAAGATTTAATTCGCGCAGTGCCCGGTTCTTAGGTAAGTTGATAAATAACCGTTTAGCTCCTTCAGGTCTGATTCGACAGCCACACAAGTTTAATACTGTTATAGTATAATTTTCCGCCAACATCTCTCCTAAACGAAAGCATCCATCTTTCTCTATCCAATTATCTGTTAAGTCTAAAATAGTTACAAACATATTCGATCTTAACGACAACGCTATCGCCCTGAAAGCCTTTTGTTGTACGCCGTAATACCTTAAATTGATTTTATTTTCCAATAGTTGCCGATGAAAAGCAGTAATTGGGGTCAATCCAGATTCATCGCACAGTGATAAATATAATTCCTGGCCATCGTCTGGATAAATAGTGAATGGTTCAAGATCAAAAAGGGCCTTTTTTAAATCTAAATCTGGATTCGCTGGATAGTTATAATATGGATGTCGAAAAATTGAACTGGAAGACATAGGTATGTAATTTGTGCATATTTCTCCACTGCCAGGGTCGTACAGGCCCTTTCTGTAATTAACAATCTTGATATTTTCCTTAGATTGTTTCAGAATAAGCGAAGACCATTCTTCCATTGGAGGTTCTTCTGAAGACACAGACTCTTCTAGTGTTTTTTTCTCATAATATACCCCCAAGTCTACTTCGGAACCCATTTTACGTAGTAAATGTGACTCCTTTTAAAGACAAGTTCTTGGTAATTTATGTTGACAATTGTATGACAAGTAACAAATTGTTCTTTCGAAATATATCTGAAAGATTGACAGTACGTAGTTTTTATTACGTTTACTATTACAGTATTAGAAGCTTATCAGAATCGGTAAGAGATGCGTTGCGATCACGGTTTTATAGTTCTGTCAGAAAAAATATGATACCTACATAGGTATACAAAGAGACATAAGAGATTTTTTTTATAGTACAAGGCGGCAAACGAGCAAACGGCCACCTGAAATCGATGAAATAGCGAAATAACTGCTGCCCATAGGCTTCCGTAATTGTAGATGTGTTGCCTACCTTTAATCGACGACAGAGGAGACGCACTGAAAGATATTTCCTCATTTTATGCGTATCCTCCTCCGTCAAGTCCACTTCCCCTTCCCATACTGTCCTTGTAGGAAAGGGGTGGGAAGGGAAAGAAGATTAAAGTTAGGCCTCCGGCACCACACTCATCAGACGAAACGTGGAACAGCATCCACTTCACGCCTGTCTTCTATGTGGTCGTGGTATTTTACACCGGGCGAGCCGGCAGAGATAAAAGAATTTTGTTCCAATGTAAGTTAATTTATAAAAAGGCGTAAACATAGGAAAAACCTATTATTAAGCCTGGTCAAGAAAAAATTAACATCATCATCAGCTTAATATACGTCTATACTGGAGGGCTCGCCTTACTCAACCACGCTGCCACACTGCGAATTGACTTCTCACACATCTTTGATTTATTCTTTAACATGCTCACTTTTGGTCTTAAATTGTAGCTATTGAGGCCTTTACCTCCACAAAGCTTTTGATCTGTACGTTAAGAATTATCCTCTATGGTGAGAATATCAGTCGACGAATGCAACAAAATAATAAATAATGAAAGTTACTTGTACTAACAAAGGTTACTTTTAATACAACAGCTAAAAAGTTAAAATTAATAATAAAAAAATTAAATAATTTTAGAAACTACTACAATATGCGATATAAAAATAATAACACTTTCAATAGAACTACTTTTTTTTCTTTGGGGTTTTTTTTCTACCTTTTTTGGCAGGTGGTGTTGGAGGCGGGGGCGATGGTGGCGGCGTGGGCGGAAGCTTGCGGTTCGGCCACTTGCGCTTGACGAAGTCTACCAACTTCGCCATGTTAACGGTCGTTGATTTATTTCTGTAAGGTCCCGCAAATAAACTTGTCAACTGATCTGCTAATTCGTCTTCCAAGGGCAAACCGCAATCTTTCAATGCTGCTATAAATGGTTTGGTAGGCATTGGCTCTTTGTTTAATTTGTATAACGCCATAACGATCAGTGCTATATCAACCCGACGTCTTTTGTATTTCGTTCTACAAATATAGTCTATCCTATTTAGCACTAAGTCTTTTAAATCGACACTCTTACATTCAGGTTTGATGTAAACGTCACCGTAATTTATTTCAGCGTCTTTGCGAAATTTTAAATTGAGAATTCTATCTCGAAGTGTTAGAAACTCTGATGATACCAGTATGTTATCCAGTTTAAGCTTCTGCAATTTAACTTCGGACTGCGTCATGGTTGACAATAAGTTGTACGCATCATTAGACGTTAATGGATTAGAAGACAAGTCCAATGAAAGAAGACCTGACTTTTTTCTTAAAGCTTTTACTAAAATACTGACTGCTTGAGTATTTAACTTATTATTACTTAAATGAAGATGTTTGAAATTAGGATTTTTTAGAAGTATGCCTATAGAGGTTGCGACTCGCCGACCGCCGTAAGTGTTCCAAGAAAGGTCTAGATCCAAAAAATTCTCATTTCCTTCTAAATTACAGCATAAATCAAAGATAGCATTAGGAGACTTAAGCATATTCCATGACAAGTTAAGACGTGTTATAATATTGTTTACTTCTAAAGCACCTCCGAGATATATAACGGATTGATCCGTTAAATTATTATAACTTAAATCTATGTTACATACTGTTGAACCACATACTATTGCCATAGCTAGATAATTAACTCCCTCATCGTAAAGCTGATTCCCTCTAAGATTCACCTCTTGAAGTGTTTTATTCTTAGGTAAATTGATAAACATGTGTTTTGCTCCTACAGGTCCGATTCGACAGCCACACAAATTTAATACTGTTATAGTATAATTTTCCGCCAACATTTCCCCTAAATGAAGACATCCATCTTTCTCTATCCAATTATCCGTTAAATCCAAAACAGTTACAAACATGTTCGATCTCAACGACAACGCTATCGCCCTGAAAGCCTTTTGTTGTACGCCGTAATATTTCAAATTAATTTCATTTTCCAATAATTGCCGATGAAAACTAGATATTGGGATCAATCCAGATTCATCGCACAACGATAAGTATAAATCCTGGCCATCTTCTGGCCAAATAATCAATGGTTCGGGACCTAAAAGAGCTTCTTTGACACCTACATCTACAATTGCTGGATAGTTGTAATATGGATGTCTAAAAACAGAACTGGAAGACATAGCTATATAATTTGTGCATATTTCTCCACTGCCAGGGTCGTACAGTCCTTTTAAGTAATTAATAATCTTTACATTTTCCTCAGGACGTTCAAAAATGAGCGAAGACCATTCTTCCATAGGTGGCTCCTCTAACACAGACTCTTCTGTTACTTGCGGTTCCTCATTCTGGTCATCCTGTTCGTATACAAGCTCCAGATCTACATCTGGATTCATTTTACGTAATAAATGTATTTTCTTGTGTAAGTTCTTATATAAAGCTAATTGTTTGTCATTTACAATGACAAGTAAATACTCTTTCAGATAATAATTTTCTTTCTTGATTATTTTAATGAGAGAAGCAAAGAGGTAAAATATATATAGAATCGTAAAGACACGCACTCGTACTTGTATTGTACAAAATGCAGTCCACTATAATGAATGGAAGGGACAACTGGATTTGACAAAAATTATTAAGCAAGTCTAAACGTATCAGTTAAGAAGAAGAACAAATACAAGTACAAAGCTGGCAGTTTTTTGTTGAAATACATACAAATTGACATTTTAAGTTTTAAATCAAAGTACAAATTTGTTTTAAAAATTTAATAATACCTACAGACTTTAAATACTACAAGGCATATCAAAATTAAACAAAATAACATATAAAAGAATTGGAAATATTAAGAAACATATCTAAAATATATTTGATATAGATAAAAACATTTCATTTTTTTTTCTTGCCACCTTTGGCTCCTTTCTGTTTTGGTACTGGCTTAGGATGAGGTTCAACAACAGATTCAACTATTTCTGGAGGTGGTGTGGGAGGCAGCTTGCGATCTGGCCATTTTCTTTTTGCAAAATCCACTAAATTATTGATATCAATGGTTTTTCCTTTTCCAGTATTCGGTCCGGGGAAGGCATTTATGATCTCATTAACTAGATCATCGTTTAAAGGCAACCCAGATGTTTCAATTGCTTCAACGAAAGCTTTAGCGTTTATTCTCGTACGACCCTCTTTAACAAGCTGCTGCGCAAAAAGAGCTATATCTGTTTGTACCTTTTTTTGTTTACTCGTTAAGAATTCAGCTCTATTTAGCACAATCTCTCGCAAATCAGGATCTGGCGCCCTACTACTTGCAACGACGTCTCCATGTGTAATAATGACTTTTTTCTTAATCTTCTTAAGGTGACGTAATTGCTGCACGAAATTTGAATCAACAATTATATTGTCCATTACAAGATTTTGGACTTTAACCTTACCGAATTTCATTTTTCCAATGAATTTCATGGCATCGTTTACTGACATGGGATTATACGATAAATCGAGAGTTACCATTTTTTTTGCGAACAACATACCGTCTGCAATATCTTCAACAGCGTCTTCAGAGAATCTATTGTTGCTAATATCTAATTTTTTCAGTTTGCCAGCAGACATTATTGCTTTAATTGCGGATCCAATGCGAGGACCACAAAGAGCATTCCACGATAAATTCAATTCTTCGAGCTTGTCACAATTACTCAGCTGAAGCAGCAGATGAAATGTCCCGAAAGGGGTAAGCGAGAGTTTATTCCAGGAAAGGTCAAGATGCGTCAATCGATCGTACGTTTCTAGAGCTTCGGTTAAGTAGTTGGCACCTTCACCGGTCAAATCGTTATATCTTAAAATCAAGCGAGGTAATTCGAGCCCATGTGCAAAACCATCTTGTAAGTATTTTGCGCCTTCATCCCCTAACTTATTTTTACTAAGATTTAAACATTGAAGAGACCGATTAGTTGGCAAATGGGCCATCAATCGTTTCACTCCACTCGGTCCTATTCGACAACCTGACAAATTCAGCTCTCGCATTACTAAATTTGTAACTAACATTTCACCCAAATGAAAACAAGCGTCATCGTTAAAAAAATTATCGGTGAAATCTAGGGACGTAACATTTTTATTGTTTCGGAGAGCCATCGCCATAGCTTTAACTCCATAAGGATCGACACAATAATACTTTAAATCTATTTTATCCTTCAACAGTCCTTTATAGAAAGTTTCAACGACGCATTGATTCATGTCTTTGCATGCAGCCAAATATTTAGCTTGTCCGTCATCTGTATAAGTAACTTTCACTTCTGGTTCTAATATTGCTTCTTTGATTCCTGGATCGAGAATCGCCGGGTAGTGGTAATAAGGATGTATGATAACAGAGCTTGCAGACATTGCGATATGTTTCGCACATATCTCCCCGCTGCCAGGTCGATATAAGCCCGCAGCATATAAGGCATATTTAGGATTTTCGCCAGGATCCTCATTGATCATAGAAGACCAGTCACTGGCGGGTACTTCGACCGAAGAATCGTCGTCGTGTTTAAGAATCAAATGTGTCATTTCCATAGTTTGGCGAGCCATTGTATAGTATAAGTTCTACAAATCCATATAAATTAAAAACAAAGCTTTATGTAAAAATATATATATGACATTAAGAAAACACAGTATGTCAAATTTGTCAGAAATACAGTGTCAATGAAATGAGTACCATAGATAAACAAATAATTTTCTTATTTACAAAAAACCGTTTTAGTTTCATTTGAATCATTTTTATTATTAATAACAGAATAGTAGTTAAATGCGACTTTACATTTAACTAGCATTTGACGCCAACTTCGACTGCGCAGGATTAAAAAAAATATCCTATAACACACGGGGATATTGTAGCTTCCTTGCAGTAAATAAATCAAATCGGTTCAGAAATTTCGGAGCCTTCAGCAAACAATCAAATAATTCTTAATATTAGTATAGATAATAGTCTAAGATGGCATGGAATAGCATTTCCTCTTCTTTCCTTTTCTCCAGTTTAAGGCAATGGATAAGAGCTGTTTAATTGCGAGCGCGGCTCGTCGACCGCACGCAATACTACTAGATGAAACTTAGAAGATAATAATTACCACTGCCTTTTGACTAATTCAATGTTAAAGAACGCAGTTAGAGGTTTTGATAGTAGTTCTTAGTATATATCGTTAAAAACGAATTTTCCTTTAATCGCTAAAGACTTTAGTCAGTGGTAGAGTCCGCTTTAACATCTTCGCACGAATGGGCCACCTCCTCCAGTGTAATACCACGACCACACAGAAGACAGGCGTGAAGTGGAAGCTATTCCGCGTTTCGTCTGATGAGTGTGGAGCCGGTGGCCTAATTTTAGAGTTCTTTCCCTTCCCACATTTATCTTATAAGGAAAGGATGGGAGGGGGAAGTAGACTTGACGGCTGAGGATACGAATAGGAAGAGGGAATAATCTCTTTCAGTGCGTCTCCTCCTCCGATTAAAGGTAGGCAACGCATCTGCAATTGCGGATAGGCAGCCGTCACTTCGCATTTCAGCGATTTCAGGGATCCGCTTGCTTGTAATATAAAAATTAAAAAAAATATATAAAACCTTCCTGAATTTTTAATGGATCTGATGATCATTTTCATTACAAACGAACGCGTACAGACGAATCTATTTACGTCGCAGACAAAGGCCGGTGTTATGCAGAGTGTCCGCATACGACACAATAGCATGTAGCCAATTAGCTGTAATCGCTGATAGCTGTAATTGGCTTAATTAATACTCACCCCCTCTTCCTTCATATTTAACCTTACCGACCATTTAAGAAACTATAGTTAGCTTCAGTAAAAGTTTAGTTTTCTTTTGGTTTACTTTCGCTGTTCCAAATTAAGTTGTGTGTTAATGTGTTCATTACAAAATATAAGATTATTCGACAGGCTAAACAAGTTCCGTAGAACATCGTCACTTGCAGTAGGCCAATAGGAAGCACAACATAGCTCTAGGCAATAGGTCGCAGTATCATTACTGACCAAACTATGTAACTGAAAGTAGATCTTACTGATACGAAGAGGATAATTTTCTTAAACTTTCATTAATGGAAGAACACGCTCACATCTTCCTCAGCTCACTCACTATAGCCGACCCCATTGAGGGACTGGGATTCTACCCTAAGTTAGGAAGTGACTAATTCATAGTCAACCAAGCTGGCTCTATCTTAGAATTTGTCCTCAGTAAGGACTTCGGATAAATGTACATATCAAATACTAAAATCTAAAAAAACATTTATACATCGCGGAATTGGAACCTAGGGCCTGGAAATTACATGTCAAGTGCTTAACCTCTGAGTCACCAACTCGGTTCTTACGCTTGTCCTATCATCGCAAAATATTTAAATACTGTTTAATACAATTCGTGAAATTTGTTAACAATTTTTTATATGTAATTTAATTGTATTCTCTCTCTGTTTGTCTCTCTCTCTCTTCTCAGTCACATGAAATCCACTACTTGGCATAAGCCTCCTCCAAAGATCGCCACGATGGTCACTTCATTGACTGTTTCTTAGATGCAAATATTCAGATCTTTAAGGATTTTAACTCAGAGTGAATTTATGCTCTGTACAAATGATTTATGTAAAACTGAAAACATAAACAACATTATATCTGGCCTCTGTAATGTAGGTTATCTGCGCATAGGATGCCTAGAAATAGCTTTCGTCTTAGGGCGTGGTTAGTGAAAGTTCTGCCGTAGGGCAAGGAAAGGAGTTCCATATACAACGCTTAATTACCTACATCAAATAATTTTTTGATCCAATAACCAAATTAATAGTAATTGCCTCTTATCTAGTTTGCATATGATCATTGCTGATTAAGATTTTAGATGAAGACATGTACACAAGAGACAACTTCAATACGAGACTTGTTTTAAACGTGGTTGAGAGGATTGGCTCGTGTAATATAGCCACGATGTGTTTTGAATTTTTTAAAGATCCTTTGGCTTTCTAAAGATTGTAAATCCAAAAAGCTACAGTTACTACTTCTAAGGATTTATACTGAAAAATACTTCTGTTACACTTCTTAGAGATTTGCGTTATCAAAATATTAAAGAAGTATTTGGACGAGGAAGGAAGTTTCAGTAATATAGTAAAGTTGTACAATATCAGGTAAGAATGGTCTCATGAATATTGTGCAATTTTTTATCAATTCACTTTTTACAAATCACTTAATCAAGTGCTACGCAAAATGCACGGTGCAGAATAAAATGAATAAGGCTGCATTATTAACTAATTTAATATAGACAAATGTTGATAATGATGTGACACTTGGATCCATGACAAGGAATTAGTAACAAGAACTCTCTTGCCGCTGATCGTATTGCGTTATGTTCTCTATTATAGTCCAGTATAGTTTCAAGTCAAAGTATCGTATTAGTATCAGCTGTAGATTTCCAATATTAATTAGAATTTAACGGTAACAAAGAAACGTAGAATTTAGTATTTATATCACCAATCGGGAATCAATTTTGTCTAAATATGGCGTGACTATAGATATAGGGAAGTTTAAGATTTATTACGTACCTCCAAACGGACTATAATCGGTACAAATAATTGTTTAGTCAGTCGGAATGCGAGTGGCAATAGATTACTGTTTTATAATTGATTCGGATCGAGCGCGCCCTCTTATAATTAGATTAGTTTTCATTGTATTGTTCACTATTTGACTTTTGAACAATGAATTATAAACATGCCTTTTTAAACTTTCTGACATTTAACTATGCAAAAATACATGTGCAAGGTTCAGATATGGGAACGTAATCGAATTAAGCTTTTATATTGATGTCGAAGCTGATTGTATGAATTAAAAAAGCTTGCATATTTGATTTAATTCTTAGCAACAAAGATAAAGTAATAACAAAGTATATTTTGTTCATAAAATACGCGCAATAGAATGAAATTACAATTTAAAATACAACATTCAACTTCGTCTAACAACGCGTGCGCAACTGTTTTTGTTAAAAAAACCTTTAGTAGCTTTAAGTCTAACTAATGCGAAGGAATTCATGAATAAAAATACCGAACCAAAATCAAGTTGGCGGGAATTAGAGGTTAACTCACATGGACCTCACTTTGTGTATTTGAATTCGCAAACCGGCTCAAAAGCAAATAAAACTCTACGTGTTTATGCGTTACTTTTATTTGGGTTTGAAATGAATGCTGGGGCTTCGATAAATTATTGCAAATGTTGTCTATATCTTGTTATTTTTTTAACATCATCAAATATTTTTTAATTATTATAGTGTGTGTATCTTTTTAAAATGAACAATATTTTGTTATTTCTCTCATTCCGAAATCATTAATTGAATTTTAATAATTAGAAATGTAAAATATCCAAAAGTAAGTATAAAAAAACTAAATACGACTGGCCACACATACGAGACGATTTTTACAAATCTTAAAAAAAAATAAAAAATCCAATGAACTCGAAATCAGATGAACGTAATTTAAGGTACAGTATAATAATTCAAAGATTTTTATTCAACAGTAAATAACTGTTTGAGTTAAGCCGGCGATAAGTTAATTCAAAGCCGCAGGTAAGGTGCCCGCTGCGCCCACGCATTGCGATTCCAAACGATACACCGATGATTTAACATCTGAGACACGTACTGATGCATTCGTACGACGAATCTGTACATTAACATCCACACTTTATAGTAGCTCGAAATTTCACACAACTTATTGTGTACACCTAACAAAAAAAGCGTCGGTGGCTAAAGGGTTAAGAATCGTAATTTGCAGATCCTGGGTTCGAATCCCACCATGTGCTTTTCGATTTTAGAATTTCATGTGTAAATTTACCAGATACTCTTACGGTGAAGGAAAACATTGTAATGTAACCTGCACATATCTACGAAGAAATTCAAAGATAAGTGTGAAATCTAACCCGCACTGGGCCAGCGTGGTTGACCTAGTCAGCCCTAACTTAGAGTAGGACCCGAGCCCCTCATTGGGGACGTATAGTGAGCTGATCATGATGATAACTGCGTGCAACGAAGTCTGCAGGACGTAAAAAGGAGGAGGCAGGGCACAAGCACGTGTTTTCATCTAGTTGAAATAGGCAACAGCACGCTCTTATGAAGACTTTAAACTATTGTGGTTAACTACAAGCTGCAATAAGATTTGAATTATGTAACAGTCGTGTTCTCAATCCGTGTCCACCCTGTACATTCACGGTTATTCTACTGAGCGAGGATTTGTCGGCGGTCCATCGCCGATTTAGATATATGCTAAATCGATCTGATCGCTTTAGGTTGCTGTTTGTGAAAGCAGGATCTTAGATCTCGTATTAAGATAATACTAACAATTTACTTTATCTGATTTGATATGAGACATTCGATCCGTATCAATTATCTTTGCTATACTACCAATAAACTATGGAAATTTAAATCTTTGTCCTCAATGACGATAAATAACACATGATCAGTTTAAACTCCTAGGAAACAGAAATAAAAATAAATAAATGACAACACCATGTCTTTACGAGAAATCATCGTTAACATCAAATTGCTTTCAGCTAATAAGTGAAAAGCTTAGAAACATTACCAAGTGGCTAACACATGGTTACATCCATAACGCAGGTCACACACGTTACATTTTACATGACCGTTTTAGTCTTGTACGAATAACCAACAGGTATATTTACATATACCATAGAACACATTACTTAACTCAAAGTATAATATCCTAATGGTTAAAGGTAAGGATTTCCATGTGGTCCAGAGTTCGAATCCCACAATTCGACTATTGTTAATACCCTAGCACAAGCTTAGTTGGAATGTTAAAAAAAAACATTAGTAAATTAACCACAAATCTGCTTATATATACAATGATAAAAAAACTACATATCGACGCTGGAAAGCGTAAACGCTGTAACCCCGAAAGTATGAACTTTACAGGAGAGCCAAAATACTTTCG
>JAAOEG020000027.1:9776969-9787078 GCA_011763625.2 Papilio bianor | reverse complement strand
AAATTTTAAAATAAGTCGTAGTTATCATCAAACTGTTTTGTCGTATATAAGACCAATTTAAACTGGCCCCAACAGGGTTACTTACCGTTTTATTGTAACAGGTGCTTCATTATTTGTTTATAACGAAATAATCAGCGTGCGTCTACACCACGACTTATTACCTGATTAAAATCACTCAAATTGATCGGTGATTTATAGTTATTACTTCCAGAGTTTTTCCTTAATGGTATATGCTACAATTGTTCAAACGGTAACAGAATTTCGTAAAGATAGCGAAGTGTTCGCTGCACATATTCTGCAACAAGATAGATTGCTTATGCGTTGCAGTTGTCAAACTTTTCAAGAGACTTCGAAACATAACAAACACATTATTACGGAACTTTCTAGTACAGAATAATTTGTCACGTTATCAAATATTGTGGGTAAATAGATCTACATATCATAAAGAATATTAAAGGCGATTTTTATTATTTTATATCTAAATGCAAAAGTATAGATGGATGGACGGTTTGTCGCCTAAACTGCTGAATGGATCTTGTTGAAACTTTGCATAGATGTAGATGATAGTCTGGAAGAACACATAGACTAACTTAATCCCGCAAACAGTTACAGTTCCCGAGGGATACGTATTTTTTCTTATTTACTCGATAAATTCGCAAACGTTCAAAATATCTTATTGAAATTTGCCACAGAAATAGTACATAGTCAAGAATAAAACATGAGTTACTAAGTTTTATTTTAATTCCGCCCAAACAGAGTCGCGGGCGACAGCTAGTCTTAGATAAAATTCCTATATCATACTCATGTAACGTTATACTTTAATAAACTTTTATATATTGACACTAAAAAATTATTGATTTTTAAACAAACCAATAAATTACTCAAGAAATACGAAAACATACTCTGTTACATTAACAAAAAGGTTTAATACCGTTTGTAGTTGAAGTATCGAATCTCCACTTTCTCAGAGGTATGTGAAATTTAACTCTTACGCAGCTCACTCGATTGAATCTTCGTTGACAGTTTTATAAAGTGGCTAAGTATTATGATCAGTGTTTTTATAAATATATGCCACCAATGGCAGACAGATTGACAGACAGTTTTATACACAAACCATTGTATAACTCATAACTGTTTACTTTAATTGATATAAACTATTCATGTCATAATAAATCTGGGAATCCCATAGCATTTATCATACCTATCCTAATAATGTTATAAACTAGCTGCCGCCCGCGACTCCGTCCGCACGTTTTTTTTTTCTAAAATAAACGTAGCCTAAGTTACTCCTTATTGCATCACACACTACAGGTAGCTGCATAAAAGTCCCGTCAATTCCTGCCATTTCAGTGATTAGCCGGATCAAACAGACAGACAGAAGACACTCCAATTTTATTATATGTATATGCGAAAGTTTAGATGGATGGATGTTTGTTAGAGTTTGTAGTTTGAACTACTGAACGGATCTCGATGAAATTTGGCAAAGGTGTAAAAGATAGTCTGGAAGAAGATGTAGGATACTTTCGATCCCGGAATCGCTTACGGTTCACGAGGGATAGGTAGTTTTTTGTTACACAACGGTTCAACATATCTTACCGAAATTATACACAGATATAGAATATAGTTCGAATAACTCATAAAATGCTAAGTTTTATTTTAATTACGAGCGGACGAAATCGCGGGCGAAATCTATTACTTTATAAACCTTTAATTCTAATCTGATACATATTTATAAATGTTTATCTAAATCCAACCGCGTTATTTGTGTAATACAGTAGTGAAAGCTTGTTTTTTTTTTTAATTACGTTGATAAGTACATAGTTAATACATAAGTCGTGTACGTCAGCGCTCGCCCGGTAATCTTATCTGTGTAATTATCTAACATTGATAACGCGTGTACACACACATGTAGTTTCCGTGTACCTTGTGACATTAGTTTATTTTATATGTAACTAGCGGCCCGCTCCGACTTCGCACGGGTATAAATCTGATAAATCTCGTAGGGTTCAGCCTGTTGTTGCAATGTAAGCGGAAAAAATGTAATTATTTACGACATCACATTAGAAACCTCAAAATTAACAGTATTTATCCACTATTTAATGAATGTTATTATACATATAAAAATTAATTTTAATTTTTTAATTTAATATAAACCTTCCTCTTCAATCACTCTATATATTAAAGACCGCATCAAAATCCGTTGCGTAGTTTTAAAGATTTAAGAATACATAGGGATATAGGGACAGAGAAAGCGACTTTGTTTTATACTATGTAGTTAACAGATAATTTAAATATTACAGCTTACGAACGGAGGTAACATAGTCGGTAATAGAGATAATTATTTTTAACCTATTCATTGAATACGAATTCAGATGTTTCTACGAATACTAAATTTATAACATAAAACACTAATTACATGTATTGCAATAAAATAAAAATTTCAGTTATTGTTATTTTATATTCGGTAATTTTAGACATGTAGAATAAATACAATACTTTATTCTTCGATATTCAAATTTCTAAGTGAACAGTTACAAATGTGGTAATCACATCCATTTTAATTCATCAAGAATCCGATAGAACCGTATAAATCTTTCCCGGACAACTGGATGACAGAATGCATCCACGTTCCCTCTAGCCATATCATGCGTCTTTGTTTTTATACGGCTGCGAGTTAGTCTAAGCAACTTCACATGTAAGGAAGTCCTGGTATGAACAGTTACTTCATCGTTTTAATACGAGACAGAAATAGTACTGACAAGTGTTTACATATTACAGAATGATTTTACAGCTAGATTATTTTTCGAAAATATGTAAAAAGTCTAGTTATGTAAAATATCAAATATTACCTGTGCTATGGATACAGATTATAAAAGATAATTTTATCTGTATTTTAATTACACTTGACAGTAATTGACAGCCAAAACTTTGTATATATTAATGCCAAGTTATTATTTATATATTTATTGATTGAAATAACTTTTTATAATACATTATCTAATACAATTTTTACGTTGTCTTTTATTTTTAAACGAGGTAATGTCTTCCGCTTTCATGACACCGAAACTGTTGATCATGATACATTTTTAACCTGTTAATGTCTTCCTTCCGCCTTTATGGCGCCAAAGCAGTAAAATTTTATGATGCATTTTCAACCTGTCAGTGCCTGTGACCTTTCTGGCGCCAAATTGATTTCAGCTTGAGTATTTTGGAACTTTTTAATTTTACCGCCATTTTTTTGAAAGCAAGAAAATATAGAATACAGTTCTACGAACTTATTTTTTTAGCAAAATAACCCAAGTTGTAGTCAGATGTGCTAAAATATTTTTGTTTACCTATATGACAGATTTAAAATATTATTTTATCCTATAATTAATATTTAGCGGCCATTTGATTTAAACTAATTCAATTTATGTGTATAATGATTGATAAGTGCTAAATTAAAAATAGATATATATTAATATTCTCAGCCAACATACGGATATAAATTCTTTACAAAAAGTGGTAGGTATATACCCACATTGTTCTATACTTTTTGGTTTCAAGTATTCCGTTAGATCAACACTTAAACACTGGCGGGCCTACTCACACATGCAAACACAACACACGCAAATCATGTGTAATGATTGGAAGTTGTTTTGAAGTTTGGACGGTATTTGATAAAAAAAACTCACCCTGTTAGATTCCAAGGCCTCGGCACTATGCTCCTCCTTCTGTCGGAAGCAATTAGTGCACTTGCTTTTATTGAAGATGTTCGGTGCAAATTTCCTGCAATCCGATCGCCCAGACATGATTGTCAGAGGTCAGGGTCAACTTAACGTTCACTATGTCACCGTGCACAGCATGATGGTACTAAAACACGATCACTTTAGGAATATTCGCTTATTATTAAACGAACACGTAGTTTTTCACGCGCGCACCCACCGGTGAGTGAGCTATCAGCAAAATCACAGCAAGTAAAGTGAGCGTAAGCGTCAAATAAAACACATGCACAACACAATCTCCTTCGGAAACCGTACTCCGAAGTAGTCGAATGATCGCGTAAACAATATTCGTATTCACGTCAAAATAAACATCGATTTTACAACAACCACGCGGAGTTGGCGAGCGCACAACGACACGACCGCTCGTCCATTTTACATCTGATAGAAAAGCAGGCGCGGGCGGCGAACAAAGTTGTTGTTTTACAACTTCTCTTTTCTTGTTACGTCTTGTCATAGAAATTCGATGTGGTTGTAACTTACCGATGTAGTGGTGACATTTTTCGTCTCGCTTTAACGCTTGCAACTTAGATCGTTTTGTCTTGCTCAAACTTTTCATTATTTAACTTAGCAAATGACCTGACATCTATCGAGTGTTTTGGAATACTCATACCAATCAAGACAGAAGACCCATGAATCAAATCAAGCTTGATAATTTGATAAATATCGGATAGATGGCGCTATTTCCAAACAATTTTTAGGTTCAACTCCTGGAATTCCAAAATGATTTTGATAATTTGTGACTGCACGCAGTTTATCCGGGTGAGCGAAGAGAACCCTTTTTTAATAATATGAGGAAAATGCTGACTAAAAATTCAAGAGCGGATAATGTCAGATTCGCAACGCCTAATGCTTGTGCACACATTTGTGGCCCCCGCCTGCGCCAGCCGCCGAGACTACTTTATCACTTAAACAAGCATTCCGAAAATCTCCTCCAGAAGCAGACAGAAAAGTCTTCTACTGTGAAATTAAGGTACCATTTCACAATAGCAATAAAGCAGAATTTTCATAGAATTGATTTTAAACGATACAATTTATTATTTCTTTATAATTTGCTTGAAAATTATTTTTGGGGTCGTAATTTAATTGGAAGAAAAAATTAAAAAGTTTATACAAGCTGCATGTGATAGGTTAAGCTTGGAACGTTATACATGTAATAAAAAAACTAGATAGGTTGTTAGGTTAAGTTTGGTTTACTTTAAATAATATAAAATACCAGACCTTAATTTTTTTTAAAACCCAACTGACTGAGACAAATACTCGAAAAAACGATTTAGCAATGAATAAAAAGTATGGCGAATGAGGTTTGAACTTGGTTTTTCAGCAATCTTTTAGAATTTTGTTTCTCATGGCCACTACAGGTCTTTTGCATCGATACTACATAACCCTGGGGCTGAATAAATAATAAATGAATTTGAATTTTGAAATGCGAATGATACTCTTCAAAATCCCATTACATACAAACTCCCATTCATAAAAATAAACTTACCTACGTGTAAGACCCTCATGTTTGTCATTCGTGTGAAGAAACTAGACAGGTTAGGTTAGGAACAGTTTGAATTTTAGATGATATAAAAAAATAAAAAATCGTGTATTATGTAGGGTAAATAATATAAATTAAATAATTTTCTATTTTAATAATAACGTTATTTGTATAATAATGGAGAGTGGGAACATAGCTGTTACTGTTACTATGAGGCGGTATGAAAAAATAATTGTTTTCTTTGATATAAATTATGACACCAATAAAAAAATCAATCAAATCATTTCCTATCGTTGAAAATAAATTTTACGACAATCGCTATTGCAAAGTAATACCGAAATTAACATTTTTTTTTTAAATTATTTGTTTTCGGAATGTCGTTGGATGCGCAAGGCGCAGGACCGCATTCTGAGGAAGGCATTGGGGAAGGCCTATGTCCAGCAGTTGGCAGATAAAGGCTGATGTGATGATTATGACGCTGAACGGTTGCGGGCAGACGAAAACGAGAAAGGGAAAGGGCGTCACTTCGGCCACATCTTTTATCAACACTTCAAGTTTATATTATGTTCTTTTAATGCGTTCGGAAATAATATATCAGTGTCGACATGAGTGTAAATATTGACTTTCAATTTAAAATAATTAAATAATAAAAATCAATATAAAATATAAATAAACATTCATCTGTGGTTAACAGGTTGGTATAATATATTATACGGTGTCCTCTTGCTATCTGTCACACGCTTGAAACTGTCAAATCTGAAGAACTGTCAGCTGTCAGATTGTAGAAACCGAAGCCGAAACGGAACGGCGAACGATATTCGTCGTCCCATTGTAGCAATTAATAATTGACTTATCAGAAATCGGAATAGACGTTTCCTGGCTTTAAAGGCACGCTGTTCAGTGCTAATTTTCAGTCTCGTTTAAACCGGCAAGGCGTTACTTACTTGTAAACTCAAATAGTAACAACACTTAATTTACGCTAAGGTCAGTAACAACTTTTCAACGTTAGCCTGTAATTACAGTAATTCTTAAAAATATATCTGAATTCTTTCATGTATTAAATTTCATAATATAACCTATTTCTATTCTAAAATAATTTTAAAAATTAATTCGGAAGTTTTATACTAGTCATATTTTTTCTTTAGAAAAATGGAAGACTTTAGTTTTATCCCAGATCTCCTTAGCGGGCCTCTGGATGTTTATAGAAACACCGCATCGTTTAACTGGAAACGCCTTAAACTGTCTTTGGAAGGAGATCTCGAATTGTTGAAACTTAAGGTAAGATATTTTAAATAACCAATTTAATTTTAAGTAGTTAGTATTACTTTAGTTATAACATCCTGTAATTAAATTAAATCTAGAAAATTGTCATTTTTATTTTAGTGGATTTCATTTTAAGAAATTTAATTTTTAAAATGTATATTCGAAATTTAGAAAGATGTAGAACTTTGTTGTGTTTTGTGCAATTCTTAATTATTATTGCTTCATAATTTTCTTAATGACTAAATGTCACCAATAACTATTTAAGAATAAGAATATGTGAGAAGATCTTTAAATAATTTGGTTGTTGGCCTTGATACAAGTTGTAAAGAATAGATTACTGATAACTTATCACTTTTAAACAAGTTATATTAATGATGTAGGCTTTTAAGTCTTTTTAAATGTTAATAAAGTTATTAGGCCACTTTTTTGGGATTAGGGTTATATTAAGTTTCAAAATTAAAAAAATCTTTATTACGGATAATAAAGATCTATCCAATGTTAGTATCTTACACAATTAAAAACTTTAATAAGTTAGTAAACTATCTAATAAAAAAAAAGAAAATATATATCAATTAAACCCTAATGTGCCATGTAAGGAGATACCCCTTGCAGAATCATATTACCAAAACAGATGTTTTGATTTACTAATTTTCGCATTTTCTTGATTATATACTTAATTATTACTTTCTAATACTTATCCATATTAATTAATTTTATCGTTAAAATTGCTACATTTGTTACTCATATTATCTATTTAGTATAATGCACTAGAAAGGGAAGTTGGCTCCTTAAATACAGGTATACCAAGGCAGTAATGATTCTGTAAACATTTAATAAATAAAATACTTCTATAAATAGATATATCATACTCAAATGAGAGAGATAACTGTTCTTCCAAGTGCCATCTCCTATCTAAGATTGGATATCATCATACAACTTGAATCTTTGACACTGTTGATCTGAACAGAGAATGTGTGCTTTTATACCATTGGCTCAGATTGTTCCCCAATTTATATAAAATTGACGTAATGTAGATTAGTTTGCAGTTTGCATGTATGAAGCAAATCAGGGCACCGGGTCGCTGTAATTTGTACCATAGAGTTATTGTTTGTCTTTAAAGTTGCAATGTGTAACAAAGTTCTACTACATTATGATCTTGTGAGCTGCCAATTAATTTATTAAGATCCAGCTCAACTGTTCAAGTCTATGTTAGCTGTACTTTTCAGCCTGTTCAAAGTTCATTTACACATCTAATCGGTGAACATAACCTTTCTAAGAGAGCATTATAATAATGGCCTTAATCTATGGATTAAGATCATAATATTTGGTTTATCAAACCATTTAAAGAACAATGCTTATGGTTATTTCACATCTGAACCATTGCATGAGTTAAAAACATTTTTTTTTTGAAGTCCAGATTTATTATAAAAAGTTATATAGAAGTTCGTTTTGTAATGAATACTGGGTTATGGATATATTTGATACAAGCCATAATGACTTTTAAATATATTATTTTTACATTTTAAATTAAATTTACTGTTTATAAATAAAAACTACAAGACGTAATTTCGTAAATAATTATGGAAATAATTATATGTTTGTGACCTTGATGCTTGAGTCTTCTTGGTAACTCTTTTAAGCATTGTCCTTTGTTTTTGCTAAATAAATTTGCTTGTTTTATATTTATACTTCATAATTATAATAAGGCTGTAATTTTAAAGAATCTTGTAGTTTTAAAAGTAACCGGTTACTAAATTGCACTTCTTTATAATTATGTAAAATAGTTGAACAAGATAGATTTTCAAAATTTCTTTGATAATATGGTAGTGGTAGAGTCCGCTTTAACATCTTTGCACGAATGGGCTGGCTCGCCCGGTGTAATACCACAACCACACAGAAGATGTCTTATGATGTAAGAGCCTTATTTTAGTCCTCTTCCTCTTTCCAATAGGAAAGGGAGAGAGGTGGAAAAGGATTTTGTGAGGGATGGAAAGAATTGCTGGGAATCTTTTTTGTGTGTCCCCTCCTCTGTTAATTAAATTAGGCAATGTACATGTAAATGTGGGATATCTATGGGTAATGGTTGCTTCAATATTTTGGCGAATTCCGATGACTCTTGTTTGTTTGTCACCTAGTACTATAAAAAAATGCAGCAATTATTAAAGCATTTTATTATCTGCATATAAAATGTCATGACGCAAATTGCACATAAAACTGATATTTGCCAGTTATTGAAGTATTTTTAAAATATAAAACTGTATGGCTTTTAAATAATAAATATTGATAATGTATATCATGGGCTATAAATATGGATTTAATACAATTCTACGTCAGTAAATTAAAAAAAAAAGTTCTGTTATATTCATAGTTTTATTTATAAAAATTTACTTGTTTAATCCCTTGGTTTTTTTTTTGTTTTTTAATACCGGTTAGACCCGCGGATTTTATGTCATATCCACTTTCTTACATGTTGTCTGTCGGATTGTGTTATTCACTTATTTAGGCATTAATCAATAGATGCACTGCAGTTACTTTATTATAATAAGTTGCGGAAAATTACAACAGCACAAAAATTTTTCTATTTGTTTAAGTAACTGCTTTCTTTATAGACTTTTGTCTTTCTTGCAGTACAAAATATGGCACATCTTAGAAAGAGATCCGTTATTCGCTCACAATCAAGTCACACCGTCTGTAGAAGAACAGAAGCGTATAACTCAGCTGCAACTTAAAAAAATCAATGAATACAAATTTGTTACCAAGGAAATATTCAAATCTAGCTACAGCAAAAGGGTAAGTAGATAAATTTTCACATTTTATATTGCCTCAAATCAATTTATATGTTAGCAGATATGAAATAGAATAGTAAAAAAAACTAAAGTCTAGGTTTCTACAAATTTAAGTCTGGTTCTAATAGTCGTAAGGATGAAACAAATGACCATGTGATTAGATTTCCTTACAGATAACCATTAGCATTAGCTACCTAAATTTCCTCCTTGTACAAAATTGTTTTCTTTTTTTTGTATTAACTACAGTTTTTCTGTTGGTTTAGTAATTTCTTCGATGCATGAATATTGTACATAACATGTACGAAGACGTTCGTACATTTAATACAGGGAAACCTAGTAAAGATGCCAAGGTTATAATATTACAGATGTGTGAAATGTATAATAAAAATTTACTATTATTATTTGTTAACAGACTAGAGCTATAATGACGATCAACGAAGCAGTGCAGTCGCTGAATCCCAGCGTCTCGGTCAAAATGGCCATTGGAATCTATCTGTTCTCCAATGCACTTCTCTCACTTGGTACAGAACGACATCACAAGTTCTACGAAGCAACAATACTAAATAGAGAGGTAAAATTGGTTTTGATTAGCATTCACATGTGACTTCGTCCTCGTAGAATTAAATAAAAAATAACCCAGATAAGGTAGCTTCCCAAAAGTAAAAGAAGTTTTCAAATCTATTCAGTAGTTTCGGAGTTAATTCAATGTAAACAATTAGTCAAATCTTTCCTTTTTATAATATTAGTAATCTTGTGCAGCTTTTGTTTTATATTTTTTTAAACCTTGTTCAAATTGAGAGAAAGTATCCGTAACAT
>JAAOEG020000027.1:9753779-9766229 GCA_011763625.2 Papilio bianor | reverse complement strand
CGTATGCTCTCAAATTGAGTTCAATTCAAGGTTAATATGTATCAATGTATGACATTTTAGATGAAATATGAAAATTATGATTCAATTTGTTTCATAAATGACGATTACATATTGAACTCAAAATTTCACGATTTTATAGCGTTTATTTTAATCTTCTGACGTAATGCAATATGATCACGTGTTCAAGGAACATGTTTAGTTTTCGTGTTCTTAATCAACATCGATGTTTAATATGAGTTTTACCATGTTTTACTACCTAACTAGTTTTAGTAGCATTACATATGGCAATCACTTATTGACTCTTAAATGCCGGTTTTGTGCCAATCTTTGAAGACGACTGAAATTAGTTAGGAAAGAGGGTCAGCTAGTAATAAAAAGGGGCGTTGCAGTCACGTACGTTAATTGTCGCATAGGATAATCAGGTCAAGAGCGTAGAGATTTTGTTACTTGTAATGTCAGACACAAAAAGAGACATCAGTTTTCAATATTACCAACGTAATTTTAACGTCGCTATTATTTATAAACATATATGTAATCATTTCTATTGATTATGAATACACAAACAAGACTAGTTAGTAATTGGCGTTGTTTATGGCCAAGGGATAGCTAAAGGAATTATATACGGACTCTTTTATCCGTTCTTTGGTTTATTTTTGACCACTTAACCTAACATCACTACGCCACATAGGCAATAAAACTTAATACATAGTTCTAAGATAAAGTGAAACAACTCACGTCTAATTCCAGCTCTAGCTTATTGATTTCATCCGTGGCCGCGTTCAATTTCTCCAGTTCCACCTGAAAGTTGACGAAGAGCTTGAGACAGTCACAGGGCACTCGCACCTCGTACTCCCACACATGTGGCAGCAGCAAGCAACACGTAGAGACGGGAAACTTACGAGACATTGCAACTATATAATTTTGTATGCTACAACTCTTATCATTCTGTCAAGATAACTAATCTACATGTACCTTACGGAGATGTTTCCTGTCCCTACAAGCAAGCTATTACAAAATAAAAATTGGTACTTACTTATTATCTTGCCTAGTTTATGTTTCAATGTAAAGAAAATCGCAATTCATATACTTAATTACATTTTTATTCCAAATAATCATAATGTAAATTGTTAACATACACGCTACAATACATGCCATAAATTTTACAATACAAAAATACTTCAATACACATTTTTTTTTCATCGTCCAATTACAGCGCAGATATTTTCTACTTGACAATAGAAACAGTGAGAAACTGTCAATCAGAAATTAATTTATATATTGAATAAAAATAATATAACTTAGTACATAAGAGTTAAATAACAAAGCAATGGAATGGTTCAGTTGTACTAGATTAGGTTTTGCACTAGTTGATATTATTAAACACTTCTCATTTAGTAAAACATTGTAATACCCACTAAGAACAAAAAAGTACATATTTCCACTTCAAAAAATACATAACAGAAAATAAAAATAATCATAAAAAATGAGATTACATGCGACTAAATTTATTAATGTATTAGCTATAAGACAGCAAAAAATGAACCTTAGACAATTCCTAACAATTAAAAATAACAAAAATATATTACGGTGGTTGAAATACATTCTAAATGCTGGCTTGTGACATGGGATTATATAATTTATGACACAATATACATAATAACATTCAGAGATTCAATTACGAATAATTTATATAATTGAACCTAATTTAATTGATCATACAAATGGACATGAATGTAACATTATATGGTTACATCTGGCCTTTCATAACTGGTTTGTTTTATTGCTTTTTAGGCCTCAAAAAATTTGTTGCAGTATTTTTTATTCCATTGTATTCAAGCATGTAAAAATGTGGTAAAATCAATATCAATATGTTGACTTATTGTTACATTATAATTTATCTTTTTATACATTAAATGAAATATAGTTATAAGGCAAAGTTATGTTTTTGTTTATTTTTAAAAATTGATTATTAAAAGACAATCACTATTGAAACTATTTTGTTGACCTCAAGATATACATAAACAATAGATTCATGATAAAAAAAATTATAAATTTTAATGAATGCTAATAAATAACAGAGTTAAAGCTTGCTTGTTATTGATATCAAATGTTTATTACTTTATATACATTTTTTTAAAGGTCAAGTTGTTTAAAAACTGTGTGATGTTAATGATGTTCAACAGACACTTGTAATATTGGCAATTTTAATCTATAAATTATATCATTTCAATGGGAACATCTCATAATACATTATGTATAAAAATGTTAATCTGTACAATGGCACATATCTATATTGAGATATAAGTTAGAAACACAATGACAAATTAAATGTTAATCTAGTAATTAGGTATAACTAAGCATTAAAATGACAATTGACATTTTTATTATGATCCAAGGAAACTATAATGGACAGGAAACAATCCTATAAGGTACAAACATTCACCTCAACCAATTGCTTTAAATATTATCAGCATTGCGTATTCTGTACATAGAAGGAAACATTATTGTAATTCATAAGGTATTGGACCAATTAGTAAAAATCGCTATCACAAATGTATTTGCCAGAAACGAAACGACGTTTCACTAGCGATAGACGATAACCGCTACCTACGAGTTCAAACTCTATACCGGATAGAGTAGCCCCTTCACAGTTAAACTGTGCAGAAATAGTTCCTTTAGACGATGGACCGTCGTTCAATTCGAATCGAGCTCTCAATGACCCTACTCCTCTGTCTTCAGAATGCTGAGACAGTTCCGTTAATCTCCACAATGCCTGACCATTTTCTCCATTCCAGACACTCTTGGGCATCGCTATAACATTCTTAACACCAACATTAATGGGTACACAAACTGATACATTAAGAAGTGGAGACGGTGGACTCATAGCATGAAGATTATATTTATAATCAACTTTGAGATCTGTGTGAT
Organism: Papilio bianor; assembly: GCA_011763625.2. Lineage (NCBI taxonomy): Eukaryota > Metazoa > Arthropoda > Insecta > Lepidoptera > Papilionidae > Papilio > Papilio bianor. The sequence continues at coordinate 9,763,301 of JAAOEG020000027.1, read as the reverse complement.
CTTGTTCACATTTCCAATAAGAAACTAATTGAAACGGACATGATGCTGCTCCTGTTTTTGGCCGTATTTGATACTTCAATATATCTACATTGAAATATTGAGCAGTCGGATTTTTTTCAGATTGTCTTTTCAACAATGATGTTAATGCGGGCATGTTAAAATCTACAACAGTAGTATCTCTTGTTGACATCATTGTGTTTATTGTAATCAACTGCTTGTTAGGTAAGACATTGTCTAGTCTATGTATGTTTTTCAGTCTGAAACATAACTTTGCTGGATTGGGGTTGTTAGCTAACACACCTACTATGCCAGTCGGGAATGATAACATCATATCTCCTGACATTTTTACTTGGCATTTACTCTCTTCAGTTCCTCTAAAATAGGAATGAATAATTTCATGGAAAGCTACAGCAAGGGGTATAGTGTCTGCCATACCTATTGTAAGAGGAGAGGGTCCTCTAGATCCCGAGGATCCGGCTGCTCGAAAATCTCCTTCAGATCGCCGCGAAGGTGGTCTTGGGAGAGAAATAGTTGTTATTGTAGGGGTGGATGTTCTGAAGTTAGATTGCCCCAAGTCCCCGATTTCAGAGAAAAGATCCCCAACATCAGCAGCTGAAACTGGTGTAGGACTTTCCAATAAATGTGACTGGTTAGGTTGCAAAGGTGCATATGGGTTTGAGGCATTACCATGTGGTGAGGCCGGATTGCTTACATTGGGACTTTGAAAGAAATTGATATCCAAAAGGTCACTACTGGCTTTACTTGTGTTTGCATTGGAACCTCTGCGAGTTGTACCAATTTTGTACAAAGATATGTTTTCAACCGTGGCTCTGAGCTCATCTACACTAGCTGACATGGGGGCACTACCATTACTAATAGGTTTAATTTCAACATGTATCTTCTGTTCTCTTTCTTCCTCAGAATCTGAGTCAGAAGAAGAGTACACACTCCCTTTTTCATCTTTAGGTCTAATACAGAACCCTTCCTCGTCAACCTCCGGGGAATTCATTAAGTCATCTTTTGTAGGCACTTCTTCCTCTTTCTCATCCAAATCAGACCTATCACCTGCATTTGAATTTTCTGAGATTTCATCCTTTTTCTTTTTTAATTTCTTATTTTTAGTTTTTGTCCGTCTACTGCGAAACCATTTAGATTCTCGGAATGTTGATCGTCCCATATTGTCATCTTTATCCTGAGCTGCTGGTGTGGCTGAAGTGCCACTTGGACTGGATGGGGCTGAGCAAGGTGCTCCACCTTCTGCACTTACGGTAGGCTCATCTTTACTTTGAAAATTTGGTGTGAACAAATTAAGAAGAGAGGTAGTTCTTCTAGAAGTTTTTGTAACAAATGACTGTTGATCTTTTTTGGCTGCAGTTTTGGGAGCCGGTTGTGGTTTATGCGAGCCGTTAGATATGGTTGATATTTGGTCAGCTTCTGAAATAGAATTATTAGCCGAACCAGGTTTAGGAAGTGCAGGTGGCAGTTCAACAAGATTGGCTTTATCTATTGCATTATACTTTTCTACAAGAAACTGCTCTAATAACTTTTCAACGGTCAACTCTAGGCACTGATGTTTGAAGTCCCTGTGAACTTGACCCATCATATCATGGTTATTCTGTATTATGTCTGCATAAACATTTACAAATTGTTTCATTTGTTTCAGATGAGCTTCTTCAACATCTTGAAAATGTTTACAAGTTTGTGTCATTTTCTTTTCAAAATCTTGTTTCACAAGATTATACTTCTCAGCAAGTTGTCTATAATCTTCATGAAGTTTTTTCAGTTTCAATTCAGATTTTTCAATATCTTTAGCAGATGCATTATCTTTGCGTTGTTTCTCTAGCTCTGTGGACTTTGATGAGTAAACATCCTTAGCTTTCTGCAAGGCTTGCTTTGTGCTTTGTATTAACAAAACAACTTCTAATGTACTTGATTCAGAGTCCTTGACAGCCTTATGCTTTTTGTGTAACTCTTCAGCATATCGAGCAACATCTTTGACAAGTTCACCAACTTTTTGGAACATATGCTGATGCAAATTGGACAATTTTTCCGCTGAACATTTGAGAACGGTCCAAAACGGTGCAAATGTACCCTGTGCGCAATTGCTATTCGCTTGTTTTGCTAGTTTAGCTAATAACTTAGAATTTGTCTCTTCAATGTTTGACCGCTCCCTAAGATACTCCGAGAGTTCTTTGCTGGCTATAAATCCGAATTTCATGTTTTGATATAAAATATCATATCCATAATGCTCGTTGGCGAAATAATCTACGAAGTTGACACTCATCTTTGCAGTTACAAAGGTGATCAATTAAAGATATTCAATATATTGTCACTCACTGACCTGTATTCTAGGATCGAGCTCAGTATCACCATTGTCATCAGCTGGAATAGTAAATGAAGATTCCTCCATTGTGGCACTTTGGAGAGGAAGCCACCCAATCACCTAAATTACATCACTGACACAATAGCGTATGGCGTCACTTAATTTACACTGTGTTTTATTAAATTACATATACATCACTATACTACTTTTATAAATTTATAAAATTAAAGATCAGACAAGCAGTATGCAGGTGAAAATCTTGAATTTAATTAAATAATAAAATTTAGAAATTTTCATTCAAGATGACGTCCACTCTCATGACGTCAAATCATAATAATAGACAAGGTTTTGTTTTAATAGTTCACACAGATTAGATTTTTTTTACGCCTCAAGATATCGATGTCGTAAAAATTCGATTCAAATAATCGTTGGATGAGATACGATTTATAGCAAAAACTATTTTCTGTTAGTTGTAATAAATATATAATTGCTCATCAATGCCTTAAAATACAGGGTAAATTCATTAGTAATGTTTATTCCAACAATTAGTGTTAATTCAAAAATGACGGTTGACAGAAATACTAATAATAGCAGAGTAGTAACTACTGTGCCCACCGTACGGACAAGGGCAAGTTGATGATGATTAATAAGAATAATGCTCACCTAAATACTACTAAGTAATTTACCTTACTTAATCTTAATAGCAGAACTGATGTTTTTAAATGTAAACAGTTATTTTATGTTGATATGAGTCTAAGTTTAATTTTACAGTTATGCACGTTCATAAGTATCAACAAGCTAATTTATGTTTACAAAAATCCATGGAACAGATTTTCAAAGACCACCAATAAGTTATAAATTGATTTTCATTTCTATGAAAAGTCATTGCGAGTTATACAAACTACAGACGTAAGTGTTGTGTCCCACCTTAGTACAGGTGGTTTCGAATAATATATTGTGGGATACAACCGCCCCATTCCAACAAAAATATCGAGTGATATATCGATTCCAGTAAAAGGCATTTTATAAAGTTCTTGAAATTGGCTATGGATATAAAGATAGTTCGTAAAAGTGTTGCTAATTTTGTTGTGCTGTATCTGGTATCTCTTTCTCACTTCAGTAGTTCTCTCGTAAACAACGTAAGAGGGAGGAGCATGTTAAAAGCATTCTTTGTTGATATTTATTTTGGGCGGATAATGATGCTTTTTTATGTGTCGAGATTGACGTAAAACAACTTCAATTTGATCCAGCTTCGTTGTTTCATTACGAAGAGTTTCAGTTTTATTGGAATTTCGTTCTATGAGTGACATAAGTAACAGTTGCAATTTTTCACCCGAGCTGTCGATTCGAGTGCGTGCATTCAGAGTTTGTTTCTGAGACGGCAATTGTAGTCAATCTGTATGCAACTGTTACGCGTTACCTCGACTATGTCTTACCAAGGATCACCTTATTCGGGCCCGGGTGACGACTATGATTTCGAAGACGACGGGTACGACGATTTAGATGAATATAGAGATCACGAGAACCCGTTGCCACCACCTCCAGTCGACGATAGCGATGAAGGTAAGAATGTTTTGTTTACGCTCCCTTTAGCCTATTTTGGCGTCGTATTACTGTCATACATGCTACAACCTGTTATTCCTGACAAGTGACTTTGTCCAAAGCTTGTAAACAGAGGTTATATAATAATGATAAGGTTAGAAATTATTTATTCCGCACTTTATGTACTTCCCGCCTTTTGGTGTCTGGTTAGTTGGTGACGTAATACGTTCGATTAGGCTTTGCTTTCACCTCTACAAGGACTATTCTTGTTGAAAATTAGACAAATGTACATGTGGCTCTTTTAAAATCCAAACTTTATATTAATGACAATGGCCACAATTGTAAAGGTTAGTATTGAGTTTTATTAGTTTAATGTATGAAGTATGTATATTAATTAGCTTAAAAATTACCATTGAATTGTAAAATCATGAATTTTGTTTGGTTACTCAGACACAGAGGAAGCAAGTGAGACAGACATACCCCACAATGATGAGCCAGTGGAGATCAAGGAACAGTATGTTATTTTTTATATTAATATCTGATCAGTCTAATTAGCTTAAACACAAGGTAGTACTATTCAATTCCATGTTAAGTTCAAGAAAAAAATGTTACAAACTAACATAATGCAAAATAAAAAAATAATTTTTCTAATTATAACTTTTTTAATAATCTAAAATGTACAAAAGCTATACAATACTTGTTTATTATAAATTATCTTGATTCAGAATATTTTGTCTGTTTAAAAAACACTTTTAATTTACTCACAATATGATGTTATTAAATTGTTATATTTATTTGTTTTGCTTATAAATTTCAGAATGTATCAAGATAAGTTAGTGAATCTAAAAAAGCAGCTTCAGCAGTTAGAAGATGGGGTGCATCCGGAGTTCCTGAGGAGGGTCAAGAGGCTGGAGCATCAGTTACATGAGAGATTAAGGCTCAATAAGATATACAAGTAAGTATTTTTCTTTACTAAGATACCCTATATGTTCTCATGTCATTCTAGAACTAGATTTGATGCCCAATTAATAGGTTAGTAAAACATATTTTTTTCATCATAGTTATTTATAAATCAATATTGGTTTATAGCCAACATTATTATCAATTTAAGTTTTTATAGATACATATAAAAAATAGGTGTGTAATAATAAAATAATATAAAAATTTCATACACAAGTATTTGTAATGCTGGTAATGAGTGCCTTTTTTTGTTTTTTGAAGTTTAAATTTGTGTAATATGTTTGTCTGCAAAAATGGATTTGCTTTATCTCTATGATGGTAGAGTTGTAATTCGTAAAATTTGCTAGTAATTCATAAAATCTGTAAGAAAGTAAAGTTCATCAAACTTTGTAATGCATAAAATAGTTATATTTATAATATATTATAAAATCTTATTAATATTAGAAAGTTTAAATGGATGGATGGATTTTTGTTTGTAAGTATCTAATCTCAATCAATCTGGATGGTTCAGTGGATCTTGATGGCACAGATATAGAGCATAGCACAAAAACACATAGGCTACTAAGTTTTTTGTAATTCCTCGCAGACAATATATATAATAAATATAATAAACTATATCATGATGTTACATATGGATTATTTTTTACAGAGACCACATGCATGAAGTGGTAGAAAGAGAATATATATCAGAGAAGAAAGCAGCGGCAAAGGAGTTTGAAGAGAAGAAAGTAGAGTTGAGAGAGAATTTACTCAATGACTTTGAAGACAAGAGAAAAATGATTGAAAATGAGAGGCATAGTATGGAACTAAATGGTGATTCTATGGAGGTAAGGAAATATACATACTGTCGCATAAGAACGTCATAACTCAAGGTTTCGAAAATCCAAAAACACGTTGATACATAGCGGAATTCGAATCCAAGACCTGCAGATTACAAGTCAAGGGTTTAACCCCCGAGTTCACGATTTTTATTAATCAGTAATTACTTTGTAGGTAAAACCAGTAATGAAGCGTATACTGCGGCGGCGCGCCAACGAGCCTGCGCCGGCGCCGGAGAAGCGCCGCAAGCCGCTGGCCACCACGCTCACCTACCAGCTGGACGAGCGCGACGTGGAGGCCGACCTGCGCGCCCTCGCCCGCCACGCGCCCTCGCCGCCGCCCCCGCCCCCGCGACACCCCCCCACACACAACAACCAGCCCCGCAAACACCACAACTCCACCAGCTGTCAGTATTACTTACTATTTATAATTCTCATACACTATCTTAAGTCTAGCTTAAAAAACTTAGTAAGTAGCTTACGTGTTTTTCCACACTGTGTTTTATATCTGTGCCAAATTTCATTGAGATCTGTTGAACCATTCCGGAGATATTTTCACACAATCCTACTATTATTATAAATCCGAATGTTTATATGGATGAATGGATGCATGTTTGTTAGTAGGTATCTCCAGAACGGCTTAATACATCTTGCTGTAATTTGGCACAGATTGAGAACATAGGCTACTAATTATGTACTTTAGATGGTGTCGCGGGCGACAGCTAGTATCTATATACTAGCTGTCGCCCGCGACACCTTATATTCTATCATTTATATAGATAAATGATAGAATATGTGCTAATCTAATGTATAGGCTATATTATTGTAAAGTTTGATCTAAATCCGTTCAGTAGTCTTCACATGAAACAACAACAAACATACATTCCTATGTTTTTACAAACTTGTAATATTACAAAACAAATAATATTACTAAGACTAGAAGGCAACTACCTTGGAACGTATATTTATAATTTTCTTGGCTTTCACACGCGACTATATTTAGCCATTGATAATACATTGATACTTCTCCAGATTAACAAATCATGTATCACTGACTTCTAAAGGACAAGCCATTTGAAAATGAACTCTTGTCTATTTAAAAGCGCCTGTTATTGTCAGTTATAATTGTCTGTCTCTATTATTTGTTCTAAGCACTTGACTTGCAATCTGCAGGTCCAGGTTCGAATCCCGCCATGTACCAATGTGTTTTCGATTTTTGAATAGCATATGTACATTTACCCGACGTTCTTACGGTGAAGGAAAACATCGTGATGCTGCACATATCGGAGAAGAAATTCAAAGATGTGTGTGAAGTCAACCCGCATTGTGCCAGCGTGGTTGACTAAGGCCTAGTCATCCCTAACTTAGGGTAGGCTCCGAGCCCCTCAGTGGGGACATACAGTGAGCTGATGATGATGATTGTTTGTTCGTGGTGAGGGCACCTAGCGACAACTTTAGCGTCAGCGCTAAGATGGCGAAATTCAAATAGTAACAACAATAGTTGAAAGCCTTACATGTGTAGTGGTCAGTGACAAGTTTGCTTAAATTGTAAAACAATGCTTATTACCTCGCCAAAGGGATTTCCAAAACTTGCATGCTCTTCTTAAATGTATAGACTGATATTTCAATTATAATTTAAAAACATTTCATAGTTTTTGTAACACAATAATTGTCATTCAGAGTGTAGAAGTTGTATAGTGAACTGCATAAAATTTATAAAGCTTCAGAAACTTGAATACGCTTACTGTTTTAAAAATATTTATATACATATCAGTCTGGATGATTATGACTGTCAATAAATTTTTTTAATGAATACATGTCTATATTAAAAGTGTCTAAGGATCAACATTTTAGAGTATTGTTGCAATTCATGATTATTTTAATTCTAACTTTTTAGGAATTTATAGTTGTTTGTTGGAATAAGGCCATCGAAGTAAGAAAACAGTCACTTATACTATGGTTAATATTAATTAGATATATTTTTATGTGGTAAATACCACATTTGACGTTTGTATTTATATATAAATGTATGGATGTATTTGTGCAGCGACGTGTCTAGGGGAGGCGGGGGTGCGCGAGGCGGAGGGTGAGGGCGAGGGCGAGGGCGAGGCGGCGGAGGCGCGCGTGGAGGACGGCAAGCTGTGGTACGAGCGGCGCTGGTTCCACCGCGGACAGAGCGTCTACGTGGAGGCCCGGGGACGCGAGATAGGGCGCTTCGCGGGACACATACACGCCATTACAGATGAAGCGGTCAGTTTAAGTAGAAGAAACTTATTAATTAGCCTATAAATTTAGCAAGCCACAACTCCGGATGGTAGTGGCGGCCCTTACAGGACACGGTCACTTTAACAAACACCTATTCAACATAGGCATTACAGACAGCCTTTGCAGAGCGTGCATGGAGGAAGAAGAGACAGTGTCCCACATCGTACAACGCTGCCCGGCAGTGTCTGACTACAGGGTTAGGTCGCTCCCAGAGATCACCAGCAACATGAAAGGGTTGCTGGGTTTCTTTGGTGAGCTGGGTTGGCTGGAGTAATCCTGAACCTGCCTTCACGCAAAATACGGGCAAGTCGTGGAGTTGCGGAAACCGTAGCCCCTACTACTAACTAACTAACTAACTAATTAGCCTATGTATTCTTCTAGGTTATATCTGGGACAAATTTCATTAAGATCCGTTGAGCCGTTCTAGCAGACCTTCAAACATCCGGCTAAATATTTGCATTTATGATATTAGTAATATTAATTTTGTTACAGATATGGGTGAAGAAAACAAACCTGGAACGCGTGAGAATATACGTGTCACAGTTAGCACGAGGCAAAGTGACGTTAAAGAGACGGGCCTCGTAACCAAGTGCTGTAACGTGCAAGACTGTTCTGTACATAGTTTATATGCTAGTTTTGTATCAGTGAAGTGTAACTGAAGCATGGATGTGCCAAGGATACCAGCAAAATGTGCAAGTTCAAAGTATACGGTACTGTATAATATCAGATATAACGCCTATCAAATCAAAGGCAGCTAAACTAAAATATTTGTCAGAATTGAATTTAGCCACCTTTGATTTTATAGGTGCCAAATATTTATCGACTAATTCTGATTGTTGTCTGTTCGAAATTTGTCTTAGCTGATTTTAGTCAAATTATTAGAACGAAATCATAAAGTGACATGTTATTTAACATTTATTTGTAAAGGTTACTTTGTTGGCTGTCATTTGTGTATTTCTAGTAAAGTGTGATGGCAATGTAACTATGAAGTTCTACAAACAGAGGTTATCATAATTTGTCAGTAACAGCACAAAATGTATTGTTTTTTCCATGTTCGAGAATTGTTCTTAATTTGATTTATCAAAAATGCATTATATATTTTTGTTTATATACATATTTATTACACAATGGATTCTATATTTATCGTTTTGTGAAGGAAAATTATATGTATATCTTAGTAACATACAATACATTGGCTATTATGTAATCAGTTTTAGGCTAAATCTAAATAATTATTTTCTAAATTATTTCATGAAAATATATAAACATAGCCTAATTGCGAATGTCAACTGCATTAAAACATTTCTTTTATTATTATTTCAAAGTGAATATAATGGAAGAAAAACTGTCAATGCAGTCGACATCCACATGAAAGCCCTAACACAAGGCAACGTAAATCTTAGAACTAGACTTTTGCCCTTGCGTCGATCTTAGTATACATAACGAGAAATCGTCGACGCGTTTTCTATTCGGTCAGTGCATAGTGTCTACACGGCTGATGTGTTTTTACAAAATGTCAACTGTACTAAACAGTATCTTTACAAAATGTCAACTGTACTAAACAGTATCTTTACAAAATGTCAACTGTACTAAACAGTATCTTTACAAAATGTC
>JAAOEG020000027.1:9646801-9661914 GCA_011763625.2 Papilio bianor | reverse complement strand
TTCGAAAATTCTAGATAGGAAAAGTGACTAATGGCGTGTTTTTAGGTCGGTGAGAACTGGACGTCTGAAACTAACGCGTGCGAATCGTACGAGTGCGCGCGTACTGGGGACCGGCTGGAGCGGCTCACAACCGTACACTACTGCCACGACGACTGCCAACCGGTCAGTATAAACAATAATTATATAAAGAAATTCGCTTTATTGATTTATAGTCCAGAATTTATTTAAAAATGACCACTTGGTTCTCTGGGCAAAAAAATCCGAACGCAATGGAGAACTAGTAAAAAGCAGTACTGTAAAGGGCCATCTAATCAAATAACGTCATTTATGTATGCCATTCTGTTAATTACCGATTGTTCATCCAGGGCTGGGAGTACATACCATCAGCGAACAAGAACGAGCAGTGCTGCGGTAAATGTGAGCCGGTGGCGTGCGTGTGCGATGGTGGGCTACACCCCATCGGCGAGGTGTGGTCCTCTACCGACTTCTGCACCAACTACACCTGTGTCAATCTCAACGGCACCGTGAGTATTACAACTTGGAAGAAATTGTCAATCGAACTCCAAATGGACTCAGTGCATAGTTACCTAGATTATGATTATCTGAGTTTCACAAACAACAGTATCTCATCTCTTTATAATCAATGTTCTAGCTGCAAATCCAAAGCTTCAACGAAACTTGTCCGGAAATAAGTGAATCCATGGAAAAGCAGTTTGTGATAACAGAAGAAAAAGTGGAAGGCAAATGCTGTCCTAAGGTGAAACCAGTCGCCTGTCGGGTTAATGATAAAGTTTACGAGGTAAGACAAATTTACATATTTTTATATTAATTATCTTAACTGGATTAATATCAAAACGCCAAAGCCTAAATGGGTCAGGAACGAAAGAAAGAAGTTAAATAAAAAAGGATATAAAGAAAGAAAGAAAGGAAGAACATTATTTATTACGATACCAAAACCTTAAACTTTTAACAATTTACACGGAGAGAAATAATTGCAAGTGACAAGTAAACTTGGGGAGAATAAGTAAATGATTGAAATCTTTCTTGTCGCAGGTTGGACAGAACTGGACATCGCCGGTAGACGCCTGCGAGTCGTACGAGTGCGCGCGCGCAGAGGATGGCAAGCTGGAGAAGGTGACCACCGTGCAAAGCTGCGACGATAGCTGTCAACCGGTGAGTTCCTATTTTATCTGAAGGACATTCACTGTTACGAGTTCTCGTGTTTTTAAATAGCACAACACTAACACAAATTATAAGACTTACTAGTATAAAAAACATTGATAGTAAAAAAAAATGGAGAGTAGTGTGGGTTATATTGTGCTTGTACAAAATGTTTCGTATAAATTAGTGTAAAAAATTTAACCTCTATTCGTCGGTGTAGGGCTGGGAGTACGTACCTTCGGCAAACAAGAGTGAGCAGTGCTGCGGGAAGTGCAAGCCGGTTGCGTGCATGTGCGAGGGCGTGCTGCGACTCATCGGCGAGGTGTGGACATCCAAGGACTTCTGCACCAACTACACCTGCGTAGATCTCAACGGCACCGTGAGTATTGTCAATTGGTAATTTACTTTGTACAAATTTATAATTATGCCTAAACTTATAGACCTCACTTGCATTGTCTTTTGGATTTTGGTTCAGTTGTGTTAATTTTGATTAACTTCAATCTTTTATTACAGTATCTAAAAATTTTACATTTTCATACAGCTCCAAGTCCAAAGCTTCAACGAAACGTGTCCAGAAATAAGCGAGTCGATGGAAAAGCAGTTTGTAGTCACGAAGCACAAAGTGGTTGGAAAATGTTGTCCAAAAGTCGAGCAAGTCGCCTGTCGCGTTGCTGACAAAATATATCAGGTCAGTTCATCATATCATATCAATCATATGCTTAGACTGTTAAACTATTCCGTTTTCAATTCTGGTATTCTAATCTTACATATAATACTTTCACTACAAAAATATGTGTCTTTTTTCTGTTCTCTTTTATTACTTTCTCAATTGATTCATGTATGGCTAGGTATCAACTGTATTAGTTATTTGTAAAAGGTGGGAGAAAATTGGACATCGCCAACAGACGCGTGCGAGTCGTACCAATGCGCGCGCGCAGAGGATGGCAAGCTGGAAAAGGTGACCACCGTGCAAAGCTGCGACGACGACTGTCAACCAGTGAGTAAAGTAGTAGCAAAATTATAGCTTCTGTGATTTAAACCCAGCACTAATTGTTGGAAATGGTTCGACTTGCCATTTATTACGTAGTTACAGAGGATACATTTAGTATAATTTGTAAATGTCGTGTATCTCAGGGCTCGGAGTATGAACCATCAGCGAACAAGGGTGAGCAGTGCTGCGGGCGGTGCAAGCCGGTAGCATGCATGTGCGAAGGCGTGCTGCGACTTATCGGAGAGGTGTGGAACTCCAAGGACTTCTGCACTAACTACACCTGCGTGGACCTCAACGGCACCGTAAGTATTCATCATTATCACCGGCTCACTATACTAAGGGGATTGGAGCCTGCCCTAAGTTATGGGTGACTAGGCCTTAGTGAAGATCGCCGGCCCAGTTGACTCCACACATATCTTTGAATTTCTTTTTAGATATGTGCAGGTTGCATCGCGATGTTTTCCTTTATCTTAAGTACGTCGGATAAATGTACCTACATATGATATTAGAAAATGAAAAACACTTTGGTACCGGGTAGGATTTCTAAGGACCTGCAGATTACGAGTCAAATGCTTATCTCCTGAGCCACCAATCCTCTTAGTATTACCGCTTATAAAACACGTACAATAATATACAAGCGTAAATACCAAAAATATTTTTACCGTTTTAATAATTTATTTATTTCAGTTACAAGTCCAGAGTGCCAACGAGACGTGTCCGGTGATTAAGGAGGCCATGCTGAAACAGTTCGTGTACTCTGAAGTGAAGCAGGTCGGCAAGTGCTGCCCCATCAGGGAGCCTGTCGCCTGCCGCGTCGGAGACACCATATACCAGGTCACTACTCCCACTCACACATTTTCTCGATAACCAAAGATACCACGAATATTTGTCATCGTCAGTTTCTATTAGCCCTTTCAAAATTTTCTAACTTCATCTTTAGAGAAATAGTGAAGATGGATCTACAAACTTCAAAAGGTAAAACAAAAATATTGTTCAATCAGGAGGGACAAAGCTGGAGCACTACGGACCCGTGTGTGAACGCGACGTGTGTGCGCGACACGGACGGACAACTGTCCCGCAAGGAGGCGACTGAAGGTTGCGTGCGCGACTGCCCGCACGGCTGGCTGTACAAGGAGCCGCCGCCCGGCGTCTGCTGTGGCCGCTGCGTGCAGTTCGCCTGCGTCGTCGACGACAAGCTCAGGAAATCTGGTAACTTTCACTCCAAACCACTTGTATCACAACTCCTGTAGCTTGTTTTCAAATTTATTATGTATCTTCCCTGCAGGCGAGACGTGGCAATCTGGAGATAATTGTACAACATTCTCTTGCGAACGTGACGGCGAGCAATTCTTCACGACGTCTTCGCGGCAGCCCTGCCCAGACGTGTCTGCCTGCGCGCCCGAGGACCTCGTCAACGAAACCTGCTGCCAGGTCTGCAAGCTGACTCCGAGCCCGCTCAGTGAGTACAATGATACTGATAATCGTTGACAGTTACCAAATTCAATATATAATGTACGTGAGAGCGATTTCAAATGATTCGATGGAATGGTTCATTTTAAAGGCCGTATATTTTAGGGATCTGTAGCCAGATGTTGAAAAATGTGTGTCTGTTCTCATAGGTACTTGCGTGCCTAAGTCGATCCCGAGCGTGGAGACGCTGGGTCTGATCCGCGTGCATATGAAACCCCACGGTTTCTGCGTCAACCGCGAGCCTGTCGCCGGATTCCGCGAGTGCCGCGGCTCCTGTGACTCCGGCACTTTGTTTAACAACCGTAAGTCGAACAGCCATATCACTTGGTTTTCTAAATCCTTTTATATTTGACAATATCTGCTAGATTTATTCTAAATTATAGGGAAAGATGGCGAGTGACTGAGAAAACAGTTATCGCGTTATCTTAACATAAGCAATTTCCTTAGTTCGCAGTCTCTGAGTACGACAGTTAACATAATTATATTCCAGAAACGGGTGCTCACGATGCTATGTGCGAGTGCTGCGCGGCCGTGAAGTACGAGCGGCTGGTGGTGGGGCTGCAGTGCGAGGACGGCAGCCTGCGCATGCACAGCGTGGCCTCGCCGCAGCGCTGCGTCTGCCAGCGCTGCGGAGGCGCCACCAAGTGGACCCCAACCAAGACTGGTACGTCACATCACACACAGTACACGCAATTAGCAACTTCACTACCTTCACTATTGTATTATTATCATATCATCATCGATCATATCAAAAAGCCACGTGCTTTGTGAACTCTTGATCGCCTACATTCGGAAGATAAGAGCATTTTGAAGAGACTTTACCGTCCGATCATTCGCCTGTTCGTCATTGTTACCTCACTGAGACTCGTTAAGTTGCGTACGGACAGCGATTTTCTGCGTGTTTCCCGACCATGCGTACATTGGATACGCATACAGCCTCTGTACAATACCCACCTAAAAAATAGGTAGTGAACCTAAACACGAGGTCAATCGGTGCATAACACGATGCAAACCCCGCCAGTCATCCCCCATGACTCTGAGAAACAGCGGTTGAAATTTCATGCATCTTCCTAATTTCTAATTCCACAAAACCTTATAAACGCTTAAAGTGGAATCAATTTAAAATATTCAAATTCGATGAACATACATCGAAATTCATCGAAACACATGTTCATCGAAATTCAAAAAGCCGTTTTCCCTTCCAAATATAGCCGTGAGCAAAAATAAAGGGTCGGTTAAGAAATTTTGAATATCTCAGAAGATAAAAACGCTAGCTAACAATTAAATTAAATATCCTTAAAATAAAATATTTATTAAATTGATAGATAGCGTTTTTATTTCCCGAGTTATTCAAACTTTCTTAAGCGACCCCTTATTTTGCTCACGATTGTATATTATATTACGAGTTTATAATATAAAAGTGTACACATAGCTGCAAGTAGGGACAAGATGTACTCAACACATGCAACTAACATACGCGCCGTCCGCACGCAGCTGTAGGATATTGTTTATTTCCAAGAATTTGGATATAAAAAAACTTTATTTTTCATATTATTTCCAGGCGTGAAAGGACCAAGGTACACGTCTGCACCACCTAGATACCACCACCACATCGAGGACGAGGATTATAACATCCCGGACATGTTCGCCAGGTTCGGCACCACGGGCCGGACCCCGCCCAGGCTCTGAACTCATTTACTTTAGTGAACCACAGTATGTAAAACGAATACAAAATGCTCAATTTTTCATTTATTATTAAGTAATTAATCCATTTATATATTAAGGTTTCAAAGTTCAACGATATTCGTGTTCTACGTACTATGGTTTACTTGATCGAATCCAAAGAATATGTAAGCTTAAACTTTTTTATTGTCTTTATTTTTTGTAAATAATTAAAAAAACAACGCATACTTTTGTTTTTGTTGACCTTATGACCCTTTTTAATTTAAAAAAAACATACCGGGTACTGTTTTATCCATCTAACCAAAAAAAAAATTTCGTCAAAAAAAATGTACAAAAATTGGCGATATTGTAAGTAAAAAAAAAACAAAAAATTTTAAACAACCAATATTTTATTTTTAATAACCTTTTTTGTTGAAAACTGGGATCACATAAAAACTATTCGCTCTTTGAGCGAACAACTATCACCGTATGAAGTTAGCACATATAAAAACTGTTATTTTGTAACATTTTAACAAAATGTAGTGATTTTTTTTTTCAATTCAATTATAATAGGAAACTGAATACAAAAACTATTCGATCGCTTAATTTCATCCAATTGGATTAAAAGTTTAAATTAAAAAAATACGGCGAATAAGCAAAAAACGATCCGCTAATATATTAACTTTGGACCTCCGATAGGTTCGTAATTAGTCGAGAGGATAGTTTAGTAATTGAATTAACGTCTCAAAGTTTTAATTTAAAGTATATTTTAACTTGATTACGAAGTAATTTCATCTTCTTTCTGTGCGTCACTGGTTTCCTCCTTCGGCGCTTCTCTTTCTTCTTCTTCTTTCTGTTTCTGCTTCCTCACAACATCCGATAGATATTTACACCTCTGCATGCATTCCTCCTATTAAAGTAAATCATTGTATGTTATTTCAAACAAAATATGTTCATTTTATGTTACGCTTTCATCCATTTTATGTATGGATGTTTGTTACTCTGTCATGCGAAACTTTACAATAAAGCTTTTACATTAGAATTATCCAAAATATAACAATACAAGTGTAATTGTTTAGATGTATGTTTGTTTGGTATCTCCATAGTTTAACGGATCTCGATAAAAATCTGTCACAGATATAGAACAGAGTCTGGTGAAACACATAGGCTTACATAGTAAGTGTAATATGGTTTTTGAATTCTGATGTGGTTAGTAAAAATATTAATTTGTTATTTTTTCTATCCATTTTCAAGCTATGACGTCACAACATAGTTTCACGAACATTCTCCGTAGCGTATAGTAAACAAGCTTTTGCACGCGACTTCGCGCGAAAATAAAATAAAAAAGTAAATAGCCAAATGTCATCCAGATTCATTGAGTCGTTCTAGTGATACCGTCAGACAAACATCCATCTAACTGTTCGTCATTATCAGTCTACCCTAAGTTAGGGGTGACTAGGTCTTAGAAAAACGCTGTCCAAGTGCGTGTTGACTTCACACGTATTTTTTTATTTTTTCTCTGACAAGTGCAGCATCACAATTCCCTCAAAGGTTAGATGGAATTCGAAAAACACGTTAGTACATATCGGGATTCGAAGCCAGAACCTGCAGACAGAAGTGCTTAACCTCTGAGCCAGCGACGCTCTGATCTAAACATTCACATTTATTAATTAGTAAGATAGTAAGAGATGAAACGCCGATGGCTCAGGATCAGCTCTTGACTTGTATCTACAGGTCCAGGGTTCGAATCCCGTCATGTACTAATGTGTTTTCCAATTTTCTAATTCGTACGTAAATTAATCCAATATTACGGGGAAGGAAAACATCGTGATGTCATATCTGAGAAGAAATTCAAATATGTGTGAAGTCACCCCTAACTTAGGGAGACTCACCCTTCAGCGGGGACTTATAGTGAGCTGATGATGATGAACGAGGTAAGATAAGAGGCGTTGTATACTTTGGTCTTGCCGGGCACTGCGGCGGCGATTTTATGCCAGCGGTCGCCAGCACCACCCTTAGGGTGCTTAGCTAGCGCCGCCTCCAGCGCGCGCTGCTGGCTCTGCGACCACGCACCCCCGCCACCCTCCTCCGTCTTACGAGTCTTCACCTGAACACAATATTAAAACATTACACTATAAGGGATGGACGTTAAAATCTGTTGCAACTATTGGACGCTGCAATACCACGACCACACGGGAGATAGGAAGGAGGAGATAGTCATATGGAAGCAGTTACGTGTCTCCCTCTTTCCCTTGCCACCAGTTTTTTATAAGGAAAAGGAGGAACTTCCCCTGAAGTAGATTAAACGGAGGAATGGACGCAAATTTCCGCAACGCATCTGCAATTGCAGATATTTGTGTAGCGGTCGCTTCGCTATTTTGGCGAATTAGGGTGGGCGCTTGCTCATTTGTTACCTTATAGTAATATATTGTGATAAAACATGTAATAATGAAATTACTAATAATTTTAACGTAAAGAGATATCACGACACGATTTTATCGTAAAAAAACGTTGTTTCATCTTCAATAATTTTACATCAACATACGTCACTTAGGATTTATTTAAAACGCAATTGCACATGCGTTGAAACCTTTAATCGACAGAGGGAACAATTGAAAGAGGATATTTCCCTTCCTTTACGTGACCTCCTTCGCCGAATCCACTTCCCCTTTCCATAATTTTCTTACAAGAAAAGGGTAAGAAGAGAAAGTGGATTTAAATTAGGTCTCCGCCACGCACATATCAGACTGCACGCGGAATTGCTTCCACTTGAAGCCTGTCTTCTGAGACGAAAGCAATATCAGAAGCATTTGAACAACAAAGTTGTCACGTTATTTATTAAAATAACGACACAAAAAAAAACAGGAAGCATATAACCTTTTAATGTTAAAGGAAGCACGAACTGCCGAGGTTAGGTTTCTCTTTTTTCCTTTTTTTCTCTGACCAGAAGGATTCTTCAATCTTCTGACAATAGGCCAGTTTTATATATATATTGAAGATATATGCACCGCATACAAAAAGTCCACCAACCAATCCAGAAAAAGGCACAAAATAAGAGCGTGTGCAAACAAAAGAAAAAAAACGTGTCGTGACGTCTTTTCTCCTCCATGTTGCCACACGTTAAAAAATAATATCCAGGATAGGACGCAAACAAAAAAAACTTAAAACTGAGCAAAAAAAAAAACAAATGTGGATTTTACACATTACAAAGTGAGAGTTGAGGGTAGTTCGGTTTACCTTCTTGGGGGGTTCCTGTGGCGCTTCCTCAGCCGGCTCGTGTCCCGGGATCTTGTAGCAGTTGTCCCTGAGGCGCGCGGCGACGTGCGTCACCTCGGGCACGCCGCGCCCCATGGCGGCCGCGATGCGCTCCCAGCGCTCCGCGGTGCCCCCGGGGTGCTTCTTCACCAGCCGCACCAGCTCCGCCAGGTCCTCGTCCGTCCACAGACCTCCGGTCACCACTGCCGGCGTCTGTGTAACGTTCACTTCCTTCAACGGACCTCAACGGATTTCAATGAAAGTGACAGATATAAAACATAAGTCTCGAAGAATACAAAAAACCTCATTAAGTTCTTTTCTTATTTCCGGATCCGCGGGCAAATGCTATTATGCTAACTCCACCTTTTTCATTCGATACTAAAGCTACAAGTCACAATATCTAATAATATAAAAAAAATTAAAAATATTCTGCCAAAGGAAATAGGAATTATCCATCATATTATATTACAAAAACATACGTCAAAAGCTGAAAACACATCAGTTACTCTTCTAGTGTTGGATATCTATGGAGATCAAAACAAATAGCATAGACAATATAACAATCGATTGTCGATATCGTTAGTAGAATCGACAAAACCCTGTCTAAATGTATGTGTAATGTGACATATCCAAAGATAATCAGTCCATACATTATTGAAATTCATTGAATCGCTTCGGAGCAAATGCTCTTTATGTAGAAGGCAGATCAACTAACATTAGAATAAGCAATGCTCGTTCTCTGATCCTATAAATAAAAAAACAAAAGTTTTGAATAGTAGTCTTACGGTTTTAGCAGGCTGCACTGTGGGAGCTGTGTGAGGCTCCTCGGCTGCATCCAATAAGGAAGCTTCGCGCTCGGGCGGCACGAAGCCGCGGCGTCGCCGCGTGCTCCCCGCGGCGCCCGCGCTTAAAGCACGCGCCTCCGCCGCCGCAAGCTCGCGCTCTGCTCGCAACCGCTCCTCCTCCTCCCTACATCACGCAACACGAAGAACACATCGTTTGTTTTGTTCTTTTCTTGTATTGTGCCATCCTCAAGAATTCTCTTGCTGTTGTTATACTAATATTAATATTGAATAACTTAGGAAATCATAAATAAATATAAACATTTGTAAGCACTAACATAAGAATGAGACTATTACTACAAATATAATAGTATTTAGTTTTTTGCTCTTTTTAACACAAAGTAAAAATTCAATTATTAACTAAATTGATTCTTGATTGATGTTTCTACACCGGAAGTAAACATGTTTCTTATAAAAAAAATGTCATTCCAAATAAAACCGGACCTCTTTTCATAAAAAATTGCAGATTTGTGGCTAAAATTCCCAAATTCCGACATCACTTTCACAAAATAACTTAAAACGAAAGTGTTATTTCGTAATTGACATCAATTATGAAATTTTACATCTACCGAACTAATTTTAAATTTGAAATTAACACATCTATACATATAATAAAAAAAAATTTGAATGTCTGTTTATACTATTGAAATAACCGTTTTTTTCTACATGTATATGAATATATAAACGATACAAATACACTAAAATAACATTTTTTACAATTTTGTCTGTCTGTCCATCTGTCTATTTGTTTGTTCCGGCTAATCTCTGAAATGGCTGGACCGATTTTGATGGGACTTTTATGCAGGTAGCTGATGTTGTAAGGACTAACTTAGGCTACGTTTATTTTAGAAAAAGAACGCACGGACGGTGTCGCGGGCGACAGCTAGTCTGCGGGGTTAGTTGCAACTAAAAATGGATAAACAAAATCTTTTTGAAAAACATGTACATACTTCTTTTTCTGTCTTCTCGCTTCCTCTTCTCTTTCCTTCATTTGCCTCTTCAGTTCTACAATAGCTCTGGGCACGGCCGTCACCAGCCACCAGAGAAACCTCGGTATTTGGAATGGCAGTGTGTCCTTTATACTTGGCTTTGGTAATTTGTCTAATATTTCAGCCAAACCAGTGTCAAAGCCACTTTTTTTTAGTTTCTTTCCCCTGCTATTTAATATTTGCTCCTGTAATTAAAATGTATTATCTTTGGAACTGTTTGACGAAAACATGGCAATACCTTTAATTATTAAACTTCCAATGTTTTGAATATTAAGCATTTTCTTGAAAATTCCTATGACAAATTGTTTTAAAACACAATTAGTCCAGGATCCCTGGGCTATTTTTGCACTTGATTACTATCAAGCTGAATCTTCGTAAATAGCTTCGTCTCTATTTGTAAATAGTAAATAGCTTATCTCTATATTCGGGATTCTGGACCAAATTATTTTGTGTTTTTTGCATTCTATTTAATTATCTACCATATGCTTACCGCTGTAAACTTCTTCTCCACATAGGCTGCCCAACCAACAGCATATTGACCAAATGTAATAATAATAAATAAAATCACAGATCCTTCGGCTAAGCCCATTTTTCTTACATGTCGATAATAATATACGGCTGATCGCCAATTGGGAAGACCATTTTTGAGCACTTCATTATACCTGGAGAGACAAAATTTTATTAAAAACATAAAATGGTAAAACTCAAATAGGTACAATATAACTAATCCTATAGCCTGTCTATATATAGAAATCTGTGAAAAAAAAAAATAGAGATTTAAAAACATAATTTCTCAGAGTGTGATTGGTGTAGTTTAACCATTATTGGGTTTATAGAAACTTAGCTATCACCAGCACCTCCATCCGTGCAGAATTTAGAAAACCATACAAAATCTTAATAAGATAGTTTAACCCATTGCGGTATTATCAAGTAAATATATAAATAACAAAAACTACATATCGTCGGTTACATATAAAAATGGCATTAATCAAAATGTACATTTTTACAAGACTTTTATCCATATAAAAATATTGTTAACAGTAGGCTCTTTTTAGTAATAATCTAATTTTCCGAAAATTTATAAAAACATAATTTTTCTATTTAATCAACAACATCCCTCTAGAACCAAAATTTTGGGGGAAAACTCTATCTTATGTGTATCAGACTTTGTATTATATCTGTGCCAAAATAAGATATGTTGAACCTTTGTTGATTTATAATATGAAAATACAAAAACAATGTATCCCAAGGGAACCGTAACTAATTCCAGGATCAAAAGAAGCCTATGAGATCCTCCAGATTACCATCTATATCTATGCCAATTTCATCAAAATCTCATCAGCAGTTTAGGCAACAAACATCAACCCATCCACCTAAGGTAAATAACATACTTTTCTCTTTTCCCCGGATCTTTGAGTACATTATGCACTGATACTAAGTTCCTGAACTGAACATCTGCGTCTGGAGCACTGTTCTTGTCCGGATGAAGCTTCAAAGTTAGCTTTTTAAATGCACTTTTAATCTCTTGCTGCGAGGCTTCCTAAAAACAAAAAATTACATCTTAACTGTAACAATTAATAAAAAGGCAATAATTTAACTACCGAATATTATTAGAGAAATATTAAATTACATCTGTATAAAAATGATATACTATTGCAGTCAGAAACTTAATGAAATAGTACATAGAAACAAAAATATTTATAGCTATCATTTCACAGTTTTTTGTCGGTACAAAACAAGAATAATTTAATGTAGTATAAAAAGCATATTAGCAAATAAAAGATAAAATTAATTTGCAATTTTACCTGCGTAACTCCTAATAATTCGTAAAAATTCTGGTTTACTTCTTCAACCACGTCAAATACTTCAAAATCTTCATCATCCCATGCCACTGCACTTGCAGCATATGCCAAAAAGACGAGAATAACAAATCTCATATTTAACCTACTAATTATTATCACATAATATTTAAAAATGTATCAATATTTCTTCCTAAACTAAATTTTGATTTTGATTTACATATGATATGACTGTTGTCTGCCAACTGTCACAAATACGTCAACGTCATCTGTATTTTATATTTTATCAGAATTAAGCATCGATTGTGGTTACAAAATCAAATCGTTATTTATTTTATTTAAATAATTTTTGTAATATTTATATAAATCATCAAAATGCTACCAAGTTATAATATACAAAAACCAAACATGTCTGATTATTTAATTTGATTTTCTGAGATCTAAACGACAGAAACTTGCCGGTGATTCTACCGCCATCTATTAGTGTTTGTTTTTATATATAAATAAAGACGATTAAAAATATAATAGACCTGGATCTCCAGCTTTTTGGAGGGTCCGAGCATCAAGGACATTGTCGACGGTGCATGCTCTGACACTTTGATTGAAACCAATTAATGCTGGTGTCCCACAGGGCTGTGTACTGTTGCTCACCCTGTTTCTTCTGCATATCAATGACATGCAGCAAAAAAGCAGCATTCATTGTTATTCAGACTATAGTACGGTTGATGCACAGTACATGGCTCGCGCTAACATTTCTCGGGCTACTGCCGATGAGAACCGGACCAAACTTGTGTCTGGACTGGAGACCCTTTTGGATGAAGACTCAGATTGGGGTCGACAAAATCTTGTTGATTTCAATCCCAGAAAGACATAATACTGCGCCATTACCGCTAAAAAACAGCCCTTTGTCGTAGATCATCGTTCGAGGACACTCCCCTGGTTGCGTCAGCCAGCATCAGTATTCTCGGCGTTGACATATCGAATGACGTTCAGTTTCGCGGTCATTTGGAAGAAAAGGCCAAGCTCTAAAATGCTGGGTGTGCTCAGCAGAGCGAAGCAGTATTTCCAGGGTACCGCCTTCAGTTTTGGAAGGCGCAAGTTCGGCCCCACATGGAATACTGCTCGCATCTCTGGGCGGGAGCACCCCAATATTAGCTTCTTTCATTTGACCGCATACAACATAGAGCGATTCGAATCGTCAACGACCGAGCTCTTAGGGATCGGCTCGACACTGGCTTTGCGGAGGGATGTTAGTGCCCTCTGCATATTCTACCGTATATACCACGGGGAGTGCTCCCAAGAATTGTTTGGAACAATACCCGCCGCCGAGTTCCGTCACAGGACGACCCGACGGACCGCCAGTTACCATCCACACCATCTTAATGGCTGGCACTCTACTACCGTGCGGTTTTCGCGTAAGTTTTTGCCTCGCATAGCCGCGTTGTGGAATGGTCTATCCTCGGTAGTGTTTCCAACCGTGTTTGTGTAATATGTAAGACAACTCTGAACCGGTTCTAAAGTTTAAAGTAAATTGGCCGCTTAAGGCTCAACGCGATATACGATTACTTGGTAGATATTATATCCTTTGTTAAGTCAGTCACTCAGTCATTTGGGACTCAAAAGATTTGCGAGTAGTCAAACAGAATCACAAGCTCGCGGGACAACAGCGCAGCACAAACTCAACGGCTCATTACAATTCTACTGAACATCATATATTGTTTTAACAAATTAAGTATTGGTAGGTAGAAAAGATTCCTACAAGCCTACGACCAACTCTCTGGTAGCTCGTGGCTCACAGCTCATTAAAAAAGAATGGCAACTTAACATGGCAACATAACACGTACAGCCAGGTGACTCGCAGGTCGCGGCTCGCAGCAACTTGTTGCAGGTACAAATTCAGTTGATCTGTGAATTGGTTCACTGATTTACTTCACCCGTGAGGTACCTGAGATGATCTGCAGGTCACCAATATTTATTGGCCCATGGCTAAATCTCAGTACTGGTTGCAATAGTTGTTCTCTAGCACAGTTGTCATTTTTGACATCTATCAGTCATTTACTAAATGCTTTAATATCTATCCGGTAATAATAATGAAGCTACGGCCCGAGCCGAAGTACCTCAGGGAGCCCTCCTACATTATTCACACTAGAGTCTACGTACATATGTAAATAGACTTCAAAGACTTCTCCACAGTACTACAAAATACACGTCGAGACATAAACGGCAGAAGCCGAAGATTTCATTTACTTACTACTTCTTAAAACTACGCATTTTCAATTAATAATCATGGATATACTTCCTTACTTTAATATTTTTATACTATAAGAAATATACACTTGATAGCTTTTGGGTCGTAAATTTACATGAAATTGGTTTTCCACAGTTTTCTATTAAAGAATCTAATGTTAATGTAATATTGCTCCAGATACCGCATAGCAACAAGGCGGCATGGCGCCGCGCCGCTTATTCCTGTACCCTACTTGGAAATGTTCCCAATGTTACTTATACTTGTGACGTATTTATACACTTTTACTTCTTACGACTCTATTAAAAGCAAATGTTACATTGCTATATACAATCTCTTATTTTTCCCTTCTCTCTCATCATTGACGTACCTAAGAAAGGAAATTATTTTATTTTGCATCATTAAATTAAGCCAGCAGTGGGCAGACAAAGGCTGAGTATGATGATAATGATTACACTATTTCGACCCATTCTTTGATAACAAAATTCAATTTAAAAAGAATATCATTGAGGACTTGAGTAATAGGTAATATAACACACATTCACTACATACAAACTTTTACATGCGTTTGAACACCCATACACACACTCACGCACACATATACACATCTACTTGCACGCGCATAATTTATATTGTAAATGTATTTCTAAACTATATAGTATAAAATCATTTAAGGCTTGTGTTCTGTAATATTTTCAT
>JAAOEG020000027.1:9616570-9630920 GCA_011763625.2 Papilio bianor | reverse complement strand
TAAGCATGCTCTACGTTACATTAGTAAAAAAGTTTATACCTACTTAGTTCGTATTTACATCATCATCATCATCATCAGCTCACTGTTGTCCCCACTGATGGGCTTGGGCCCTACCCTAAGTTAATAACCAGGCCTTAATCAACCATGCTGGTCCAGTGCTGGTTGATTTCACACACATCTTTAAATTTCTTCCCTGATATATGTAGCATCACGATGTTTTCCTTCACCGTAATAAAATTCGTAATTACTAAGTACCAATTGTAACAAAGAACCCAAATTAAAATCAAAACATGTTCTACCATTAAAAAGCGAACGAAACTATGAATCGTTTCAAAATGTATTTAAGCATTCTTAACCGACGGTACTAGTACAATAGAGGTTATTATTTTCCTACCCATTTGCTACATCTTACTTAAGTTTCTTACGTTATATTATAAATGCGAACGTTTAGATGGACAGATGGTTAGATATTTATTAGGTATATCTAAAACGGCTTAACGGAACGCGATAAAATTTGATGAAGAACACAAAGGCAACGAATTATGTAAGTCTTTTTTTTAATTTCACGTGGATGGAGTCGCGGGCTAAAGTGAATAAGTGATAAATTATATCCCGTATGGTAATAGTTTGCTGAATGATATTCGATCCGAAGTGGAAATATAATTTGATTCCTGTAATGGCCTATGTCCAGCCGTAGACTGACACATGCTTGTGATGGCTTTGAATTTGTAATAGTATGAACTATTGTTTAAGTGACGTACACATTTTAAAGTATCAATACATATCAAACACGATAACTGACAAATTGGCTAATAAATTATCAGGCACAAAATTTAGAAGATATCTAAAAAACTAATTAATCGTCAGTTTCTAACAGAATAAAGCAATACCAATTAAAAATAAATAAAACACGTCGCGTTAAATAGACCTAAAAACGCTAAATATACCTTTTAAGTTTAACTGTCGCAGATTGCTTTCCCTGAAAGTGGCGATAGATCTTCATATTTAATGCATAATTTCCAGAGAAATTACTAAATCGTAATGGACTTCATGATCGGCGGGCTCGCGGGCGCTGGGGCGACCATCTTCACCAACCCTATGGACGTGGTGAAGACCAGGTTCCAGTTGCAGGGCGAGCTGCGGGCGAAGCACGAGCATACGGCGCGGTACCGTGGCATATTACACGCATTGTACGTTATCGGGAAGAACGACGGTATACTCGCGCTGCAGAAGGGTCTCGCGCCCGCTATGCTATTGGGATTCACTATGAATTCAGTTAGGTATGTATTAACTTCTTTAAAGTAATACGATAAACAATAATCATCTAGTTGAATGCTAGTTTAAATACTGTTCAATTTCGTTTCCAGATTAGGTATGTACCACATAGTTGAGGAACAGGGTTGGACCAAATGTAAGAACGGCGATATCAGTATTAACAAGACCATGTTCTGGTCTAGCGCGAGCGGAGTCCTGAGTGGTCTTGCCGCAAACCCGGTCTCCGTGGTCAAGACCAGGATTCAGGCAGCAGCGCATCCCAGTATCGCCGTCGGACGACAATACCGGTACAAGGGTAACTTACCAATTATTATGCTAGTAGGAATATAGTGAAAGAAGCACGACTAGATATACAAGGATTGAGAAATTGGGCAAATAATATGCACATTTATAACAAAATAAAACCGGCTAACTCACGTATATTTAATTCGGCACCGACTAGTTTCGAGCCCATCGGGTCGTAGTGAGACGGGTCGCGACCGCGAAAAAGTACCAGTCCCACTCACCCTGAAGAAGAACCCCCGTGAATTAGCCGTTTTTATTTTGTTATAATAATGCCTCACGAAACTTTAAACAGCATATATAATATGCACGTTTCCTTCTCGTAGCTCCTGACTCAAACACAATTACAATAATTTGATATTTCAGGGATGTTTGATGGTTTCATCACGATTTACAAGAGCGAGGGCATGGCGGGTTTCTTCGCTGGTGTGAACGCGACCTGCGCGAGGCTGGCAGTCGGTAGTGCAGCTCAACTCACCACATTTTCCACGTATGTTTACCTTATCTTAAAATGTATAGCACTCATTTGTTTTAATGAATAACTCTGATTCGATAAGTGTCTAGCTTCTGTCCTAGATCTTAATTTTCTTTTTTTTTGATACTTTATGTCAACAGCGCCAAGGAAGTATTACAATCGTATAGTATATTCGAGCGGTCGTCACTCGGGCTGGCGTTTTCCGCGAGTGCCCTCAGCGGCGTCATGGTGGCCATCGCTATTTGCCCCTTTGACGTAGCGGCTGTTCGTCTGTATAACCAGGGTAGGAAGAACTATGACATCACTCGACATACACTCATCGAGTATCATGTTTGTCTTGTTCTGGAGCATACGCAATTGGCATTGGTGTCGGAATTTGTCACGTACTGCATGAAAATATGATAGACGTCAGTCGTCGTCAGTACGTAGGGTTACGGGAACACTACGTTGTTCAATATCCAGCTTAAAACGAATAAACATACTCGAGTATCGAGTAACAATTATTTGAGGCAGGTTTAGTCGTGTACCTTTTGCTTCCATTGTGTACGTTTAAAAAGGCCTCGTGTTTATAAAAACATTATCGATTTTCAGGTGATTAATTTTTTTTTATTATTGATATGCAAATAAATAAACGGATAAATCTTAGGGCTTCGATATTTTCCTCTAGATGATAGATGTACTATCAAATTTAGAATCATATCCCAATAGTTTTTAATTATTGCGTTTATAACTTGATCGTTTAAATGTTGCAGACTGAAAGAGCAAATCTTAGGCTTGGGTTACTGTGAGAATGCTCCGGTGAGGCTCGCGTTCACGGCGAGCATCGTGTCGGGCGTGTTGTGTGTGCTCGTTGAGACCCCACTGGATGTAGTCAATACACGTCTTTACAATCAGGGTAATCCACGCTAACTCGCTTTGCTTTAAGGGGAGGCATGTAGATTTGTAAGAGCTTCGTGTAACCGTGTATTTCAACTGCATATAAACATGACTGTTGTCTCTTTTCTTTTCAAAGATATTGGACCGGATGTCAATATTCACGTGTTCTCAAAGTGGAAACCTACCGTGTAGAAAGTGTTGATGCTTTCTATTTCGTTTTGCGAATATAAAATATTTTTATTAACAATCTCTTAGGCTTTGGGTTGTAACGCTGACGAAAATAGGATTGTAGTTGGAAAACGTGATTGACCACAAACCTCTGCCTTTTTGTTATTGAATTTTAGAAGTTATTTTTGTCAATGTAACATGAATAGGTTATAGGTGTTTTCGGTAAAAATGTTAACTATCTTTAGCTAAATAAATCTGTATTAATTAATTCTAAATTGTGCTTTTGGGGTGGAAAACACATCATAAAACCATTCTTCACATGCTTTTATTACAATGGTATGAACTAGTTGTAAACATGGGAACTTGTCACTAAAACTGCGTGTTGTTATTAAAAAAGTTAGTGTTGGGGAACATTTTAACATCGTAATATGTTTCTATTAACCCATAATTTTTAACTATGAAATGCTTTCTATTTTTCCTACTTACTTACATACGTTAAATTTAATTTAATTGTCATCAAGATTAATCAGGTATATTTGTTTTTCAATTGGACAAGATTTAAACCTATCTTGTACAGCAGCATTAAAAAAAACGAAGCAATGTCAATAAGTCAATAAGTCCTATCTCTTTCACAAAGGCCGGCAACGAATCTGTAGGAACTACACTGGTGTTGTAGATGTCCATGGGCGTCGTTGATCATCTTGGTGTTCTTGCCATTCGTTTGCCACCTTCTTTTATAAAAAAAAATATCTGTGCAGGTCCAGCATCAACAGGTGAGCGACTTTACAACGGCGTGTTCGACTGCCTCAAGAAGATTTACACAAAAGAAGGCCTGCATGGACTCTACAAAGGTCTCGGCCCACTCTACTTAAGAATAGCTCCACATACCACACTGTCTCTAGTCATATGGGATATGTTAAATAATTTTTTTGATAAAAATAAACACAGTTGACGGTATAAAGTCTTTTATTCATCAGAAATGACTAATGTTAATTTTACCGAAGACAGCTTAAAGGAGGTGAAAAATGAATCTCCCAATCGACATCTGAGGAGGTGCAACTTGACATTTCGATATCGGAGCAAGAGCAACTATCTAAACTGTCCCCTTTCTCCATATCTTTTTTAAGTCCAGAGAAATAGTCATCAGGTTTCAATCTTCCAACTGCATACTTGTACGCATCAAAACACATTTTGTCACATCCTTCAGAATCGTATGAATCATTTATATCTCTTGCTGCTCTTCTTAATATCCTTCTTTTAATCCTTTCTTTCTTTTTCTTTCTGTCTTCGTTATCCGCATTCGCAATTTTATATATCAACGGAGTATATTGTTCAAGGATTTCGTCATTTTCTTCTGGCATAGCTTGCATTTCTATCTTGTACTCTCCATCTGTTTTACTTATTATTAAAGTTGCTTTTTCCTCTTTTCGTTTTTTAGTTTTTTTAGTCTGTTTCACCTCCTGTACGATTGATTTGGATCGCTTTGCTTTATTTAATTTTCTCAACAATCGTTTTGAAATTGCTCCCGGTTTCCAACCTTTTGATACCTAATTAAATCAAATCTTTAAATTATTATGGATAGATTTCATACCTACATCATTTGCTATAACTTACTAATCACGAGAATACACAAATATGTATATATTACTGCTGAAAAGTTATAAAGAAATTAAAAAAATATTACAAAATATATATTTTATTTTTCTCTTATAGTTAATGACGTTACAATTTTACAAACCAAACTACAATATTTATGTACAGGTTGACACAACAACAAACTTATACGTTAATAAACCCAGACAAACAAATAAGATAGAAAAGACAATACTATTATATTTAAATAAATAAACACATTCGCTACATCTGAGTTTCGCCGAGCCTTACTATTGAGAATGTCTGAAATCTTTTGCGTTGCTGTTGCTTTATTATTTCAGAATTTATGAATGAATGAAAGCAAGGGACATGAAAAGAGCTCAAACTTATTCCATGTTTCGCTAAATCATCCATCCTTTGTTTAGGTCTTTTGTTCTTAGACCGTTGAAATCTAAAGTAAGTTTTGTTTCCGTATTCATCTACAGCCTCTACCCCCTTATCTGACGGAAGCGAATGTTTGCATTTCTCTGTCGAAATGGACGTAAGGGGAGTCTTCTTCTTCTTAGGCAGTATTTTCGTGTTAGATAGAACATAAGTCGTCGGCGGCGTTTGCACTTTTATGCCTTGCTTTATTAAGTCATCTAATTTTTCCCTGAGTAATTTTTTATCGGCTCCGTGTCCGCTTATTCCTCTTGCCGACAATTGTAAAGGACTAACACCAACAAAGCAACTCCACGATGACGGTGATTTTTTCAACGTGATGGGATCTTTTTTATACTTGAAATAATTTTTCATTTCGCTCATAATCAGTGGCATCTTTTGGCTCATTTTACCTCTCGACTTGGTGTACCAACGCCACTGCCCTTGGCAATCTATGTAACCATCAACTCCAACAACGAGCCAACTCCCATCAGTAGTCTGAAATTTACCAGCTTCACCGTCCACTGTTTCGCCGTTGGGCCCTATAAAGGTGTTGGGAGCCCACCGCTCATCGGGTCCA
This sequence comes from Papilio bianor, assembly GCA_011763625.2. NCBI lineage: Eukaryota > Metazoa > Arthropoda > Insecta > Lepidoptera > Papilionidae > Papilio > Papilio bianor. The sequence goes on along the minus strand of JAAOEG020000027.1, from coordinate 9,625,251 downwards.
ATATATCCGTCTACGTTAATTTCTAACCATTTATTATCGGGACTCCAAAATCCACCTAAATCACTACATTGTTGCTTACCATCTGGTCCTTTAAAGAATCTTGGTACAGGATTACCGAACCGGTCGAGTAATTTCACTCGAAAATCTAAATATGTATATTGTGTATGCTTATCACCTTTGGCTACTTTCTTGCACTTAAGTGTGGGGTCGAAAGTGGCGTTCGGTGGTGTGAATTCAATTATCCATTCATCAGAGTCTGTATCTGAATTGAATGAGTCGGACACTTCGGAACACGAACAGGAAACATTTACATTGGTCTTGTCGGGACCTGGCTCCGCTGGGTAACAAATACACTTTGGATCCTCGGCGTCGGGGAGGATTCCCAAAGCTTGTTGGTAAGTCTTTAGACAAATTTCTTGACACATATCTTTAAATGCGCTTTGAATAAACATACGCTGAGCTCTTTCGAGACGTCTCTGTTCCCTCTCTTTCTTCTTTTGTCTAGCTAGATTTTCTTCTTCAGTTCTGCCAATGACATACGTCATGACAGGTTTATCTTCATAGGGTTGTTGGTTTAGTTGTCTAGGTTTCGTATAATTTTTCATCGTTTCCATAGTGACAGTATACTCTCCGTTCTTCTTACAAACTACTAATAACGGCCTCTTCAATGGACGCTTCTTCTTGCCAGTATCTTTTCTTCTCTTTTTAGCAATACCCTCTGGATTCCTAGCTAATTTTAACAGTCTGTATACAAACTTGTGGATAGCTCCGGGCTTCCATTGGGGATTGAACTAAAAAAAATAAAAAAATAAAAAAACAAATACCAATCATTATAATTTCGGCAATTACAATAAACTTTTCTAACTACCTTTAGTCCTGGCACGTTGTCAGCATTCCATAACCAGCCCATATTCCTCGGCACCGGACCCAAAGTCCCCGTGCAAGGCATTGCACAGTGGATGTGTCCGATTTGAGGAGCTGTAAGAGGTTAAATTTTTATCCAAAAAGAGAATTACGTTTGAATGCATCTTAATTTAGCAATTAATATAATTAAATACATACGTATACCTTTGTAACCGTAATTAAATTTAAATCTGTCATCTTTCTTTTCTTTTTTTGGTTTCTTTCTATCCTTTTCGGATTCACTTTTTTTCTCTGCTATTGACCGTTTATCAGACAAAGTACCAGATTTTGATCCAGTTCTTAAACTCTTTTGGCCCGAATCCTCTTTCTTTTTAATATCACTTCCAGATGTACTTAAAACTCTTGATTTATTTTTGTCCATAAGTTTGTGGTAAACAGGACAAGGCGTAGGAAAAGTGTGCTTTGGTGCATGGTCGTATTCTTCTCCAAGTTTTTCATAACCACCACATATACCACAAACAGTGGTTTTCTTTGTAAAACCAAATGTACATTCACATGTACAAAAGCAAGGGTCATTGCCAAGCTTCATCTTCGCCGTAAGCCCTCCTACAACATTCTCAATCTTATGTGTTTGATCACAACATATCTTGTTCATATTTTTCAAGTCTAACAAGACTTGAGGATCCGGGGGCGTGTGCACTTCTCTGTGTACTTTATTTTCACAATCAACATTTTTACATTGAGTGACACCAAATTTGGCTTCTTTGCTAAATATACATACGCTTTCCGTACTGCTACTTGAGCTACTTTTGTTCACATCACTTATAGTAGTTCTGTAAGCATCGTCTGATTTATCGGTTTCACTGTTTGTTTTATCTGAGGCCGATCTATCATTGTTTGGCTCAACTGTGAAATATCCGACATAATATACTTGTTCTTTCGGAAGGACGTACTTGTGAGGACTATTTACCTCGCTATAGATGTAATTTAAAATATTAAATTTCTGAAAAGTTTCTATTGCTGAGGTAGATTTTGATTTTCTTGTGCTTACGTATTTCATTTTATTTAAGACTGTAATGCTGTTCGACATTCTTCCTTTCCAAGTTTTAAGTTCTTTTACTTTATATTTATTGTGATCTACATGCATGTCTATATTTTCGACATCTATTAGTGAATCCTCGCTCAACGCTATACTATGTAATTTATCGTTTGAAATAAATGTAGTGACCGAAGAATCTTTTCTATCGGATTTTCTACCTCCAACCTGTTCTCTTTCATTTATTATCTCCTTCAATACATCGGCTTTATGAGGAACGTCTGACTGCCATTGGGATTTATTTATATTAATGTCGGATATAATGAAACTTTGATTTCTAACTAAACTTAACTTCACAGTGGTATTAAAACAAGCAATTTTCTGTTTTCTTGTGTAGTCTAATATTCTGCATTTCTTTACGGTTTGTATTGGTTGAGGTAGTTCTTTATTAAAGTCTAACTTTCTTAAATAATCAATATATAGCTTTTCCCATTCGTACTGCATAAATCCAAATTCTCTAAATGATTTAAATTTTTTGTGCAAAAATATTACCATCGGCATTTTCTCCATCTTTGATATTAATCTTTGGACATCATAAGAGATGATTACTGAATTGGCAGCCTGCAGTTTCGATTTCCTCGATTTCTCATTAAATGCACTGTTTTGTGTTTGTTTTCGTGCGAGTGCGGATTGATCTTTGGCTTTTTTGTGTATTATTCTTGGATCTTTAATGTCTAAGGCGAACAAATCACTAAATGTACAGAGAATTCCAAACTCTCTACATTTAATGAAGCTGACGAAATCTTCTATTTTGATTTCAATCAAAAACAATGAATCCGAAGAAGACATTATCAGAATTATTTTTCATTCACTTTACGTTACATAAACAAGAATAATTATTTTCATTACTTTGTTATTTCTAATTTAAAATTACACACTTGAAAATTTCAAAATTTTCCCAAAATGGTATGTCAATTTTATTTTGATTTTGTTTAGGTGTGTAATACCAGCCAGGCCGCTATAAAATTAGATTCTTTTGATACAGCTGACGTGCGTTTTATATATGTTTTTAGCAAAAATTCATCAGATGCCTGTTAAAATTACAATCTTCGCATTTCTTAATCTTCGCAATAACTCTAAATATTTTAAAAAGGCTTTTAATAAATTCCGATAATCTTGTTGGTGGAAAAATACAATAAAATAAATTTAAACACCCGTAATAACGAAGCTAGAGCACTGTAAGAATAAGAGCTCTCTTGCTGATGGTCTTATTGCAATGTAATCTATATAGTATAGTGCACATATAATTTCAGTTAGCTAGCGTCTTTATCTTCCGAGATATTCAAAATTTCTTAACCGACCCTTTATTTTTGCTCATGGCTGTATATGTAGTGAATACTTTAAAAATGTTTTAATTAATAAATAATAGAAATAAATTCCAGAAGTAAAATAACTAAGGTAGTAAGTTTTGTAGGTTATAATCAAAAATCCTTTTTGTTGTAGCATAGACATATTTATTTAGCCAAATTATTTTCAGTTCCAGTTGTGCACACTTTCACCATTGCCGACAGACCTGACGGATCGAGTTTTGTTTGGAATCCTAAAGGGACTTAATCTTTTTTTGGAAGTATTGCAAGCTCTGTTTGTTTTTGACGGCAACCTAAGCTCTAACCCTTCGTTATAAATCTGTTCCATTATCTCATTGTATCTCTCCAACCTCGCTTGATCCATGGTATGTTCTCCTAATTCATTCTGCTGCATCAATTTTCTTTTAACACCATCGATAGAAACGCTCATTACAATAGGGTTATTTTCTTTGCCACGAACACCAACTTTATTATGTTTGTCTTTTCCACCTTTTGCCACAGTACTGCTCGCTACTTTCTTTTCAGAAGCCTTTGATGAATTATGTTTTTCAGACTCTGTTTTTGCTTTGCCATCTTTCTTACTTTGTAATTTATTTTTTACTAATTTAGAGCTTGCGGTTTCAGTGGTTGATATGTCTTTAGATTTTACGCTTTTGGATAATTTTCTGCTTGAATACCACGCCCATTTACCATCCTTATCGATGTAACCGTCGATTCCAATTCTTAAGGTGCGACCTAGGTTGTCAGTGAAAAATCCCTCTTCTGCCGAATAATACATACCGTCTGGACCGGTAAAATTCATTGGCGCCCACCTATTGTCAGGCCCTATGTAACCGTCTTTATTAATCTCCAACCAAACGTGGTTAGGTCCCCAAAACCCACCGAGATCGCTGCATTCCTGCTTTCCATCCGGACCCTTGAAGTACCTAGGTACCGGATTGCCATTATTATCAAGTAACTTCACTTTATAATCCATGTAATTGTATTGACTATCATTGTCCGCAAGCACTGGGGGATGTTTTACCTTAGGATCCCAACGAGCCAGTGGAGGAGTAAATTCAATAACCCACTCGTCGTTATCAGTATCACTACTAGTAATACTTCCTACGTCAGAGCATGAACATGAGTCTATTTCGGGAGAGAGAGGTTTTACCGATTCGGTGTAACAAGGGCATTCAGGATTATTGGGTTCCGGCAATGGTAATAAGCCAATAGCCTGATTGTATGCTTTTAAACAAATTTCTTGACATCTGTTTCGGAAAGTAGACTGAAGGAGGCGACATTTTCGTCTAGTTTCTCGCCGTTCTCTTCGTTCTCTCTGTTTTTGAAGCTTAGTTTTTTCTTCCTCGGTTTTTCCTATTATGTACATCAATGGTGGTTTTTCGTCGTAAGGATATTGGAATTCCAGACGCTCTTTTGAGTATTTTTTAAAGACTTCCATCTGTACCGTGTAGTCGCCATTTTTCTTTTTTACTACTAGAGTCGGTTTCATTTCCATTTTTTTCTTTCTTTGTAATAAGGCTCTCTTTTTTTTCGCTATATTATCAACTCCTTCTCTTATTGCTCTGTACCGTCGCACTAGTATCTTGTTGGCTGCACCCGGTCTCCATTTCGGGCGAAACTGAAAAAGTAAAATATTTATATCGTAATGAAAATGAAAGAAAGCATTTATCTTCGTAATAATTTAAACAATAAAACACAATATGAAGAATATCATTTTTATTGAAACAATCGTTTTACAAAGTTTTGTGAATTTATATGTTATATGAGTTTAATGAAGTATTTTTCGATAATTTGGCGAACGACCATTTTGTTGTATCCTGAAAAATAAACACTATAATTATAGTTTTCAACAACAAATTATGATTTTCAACATAGCTTATTTCATTTATGAAAAACTGTTTACAGTTATAAACAAAAAAAATAAAATAAACAAAAACTCACCGCATAAACAAATAAGAAATAACACCATCACGCAACTAACAAAACACAAAAAAATTTCTTAAATCATAATTGTAAAAAAGACTTTCACACAAACAAAAAATGGAGTCGTTTAAATCGCTAATTCTTTGTATCAATTTCAGTCAGAATTAACAAAAAAATAATCAACAAAGACGATGAAGAAACCTATTTCAGTACCTTAAAAAATTGAATTTAAATGTTTTGTTGATGGAGATAGAATACTAGAACAGAGAATAATAAGGTTAAATAAATAAGAGTTTTCACCTTTAAACCCGGAACATCTTCAGCAGTCCAAAGCCAGCCCATGTGTTTCGGAACCGGCGGAAAGGGGTATTTCACCTCTGGGGGTTTCTCAACATGTGAAGCTGGAAATATTTATTTTGTCAAAGCAATATTAACATAATTTTGAAATAATAATTACATATACTATGGCTATTATTACAAAATATACTTTCATTATGTCGTGCAGGCAGACATACTAAGTGACCATGGTATAAATAATTTATCACTTACGTTGTTTCTCGATTTTTGGAACTATTTTCTTTGGTTTCTCATCTTTCTTTTTTTTTGCTTTAGATTTCGTTATTGACTTACTTGATTTCATCTTATGCGAGCTTCTAAAAGATCTAACTGAGCCCATCTGTTCTGATTTCGACTCATGTATGCCAGATTTTGCTGCGCGCGTTTTCTTTTCTGATGTCTTGGAGCCTCCGGCTTTAGTGCTTTTTATGCTTAAAGTATCCTGTGCTTTCTGAGCGTCATCGTCGGGCCACGGACTTGGTACTTTTATGTAATGCTTATCGTAAAGCTTATTATATACAGGACACGGATGAGGGCGAAGGAATTCGGGCAACTGTTTTACATCTTCACCTAAGCATTCATAGCCTCCACAAATTGCACAATACGTGGTTTTATTTGAAAAGTTAAAATCGCAAATACAATCGCAGTAACAGGGATCTTCGGTAAGGCAAACCTTTTTTTCACTCCTGGATCCATGCACTATAAAATCTTTTACTGCTTCAACTATATTGCAAGATTTAACACAACAAGGGTTTTTAATATCATCAAAGTCCATAACCACGTCGCTGTCTTCAGGACTCTGCTGCAAGGTTTGACTCAAAGACTCACAGACACTTCTAGTCGTAGCATTTTTATTACTGCCTTTAATTGATGAAAATTTACAAGTACTTTTAGAACAGGACGTTCTTTCTGTAGCTTTCATATTCGGACATTCCGATGTACAATATTCAAATTTCGAGGATTTATTTGTACTTGTGTCTTGGGGTGAAGATGATCCACTTTTATCATATTGTACAAAAAAGTAATAGACGTTATAAATTTGTTTCCAATGAGGGTCAAACGGACAACCTTTTTTCTTACAGGGACCTTCGCCGTTACTCGTGGAGGAGTCGTCACTACCGCTTGTCTCATGTGATTTCTTCTCCATAAATTTATTTTGCATTTGCTCTATACAAGCGCATTGAGTAGAAAGACCTTCCACGTTATTAAACTCTTTGAAAACACCTTCTCGACGAAGGAATTCTTGAATCCTTTCAGCTAAGGTACATTCTTTGCTTCCACAAGGTCCAATAATATCGTCTATGTTTATTTCTTTGTTGTCTTCCTCTATAAGGTTTTCTATGTAAGCTCTAATACTTCTGGCTACTTTACAATCGTGTCGTCCGCAAGGTCCTCTTATATTAGCTATATCAAATGTCGCTGCTACTTTTCCGACCGGCTTTTCTTCCCTTGCGCCTGGAGTTCTACAAAGAGGACATGGATCTTTTTGAACTTCTGTTTTAAATCTCGATGAGAGTTCGTTCTGCGGCCACTTGGTTTCTTTACAGTAGCACAGCCTATCAATATCTGTTGCTTTTATTCTGGGCTTTATTGTCGGGCGAGGGGTCAGCATTCTCATATTATCGTAACATGAGGTTATAATCTTTCGAACATAATCTATTATGAAATCTATATCAGGACACGTTTCTGGGGCCTTATACCGAGAGTTCGGCGGCTTATCTGCGTGACCCATACAACAATAATCTTCATCAATAAAGGTATATTTTGCACTTGGTGCATTTTTGTAGTCGGCGAAAACCACAGGGCGTGGTTTATCTATAATATAATTATTTTCCACTTTGTTGCAGTTCTCTTCGAATACCTCATCCGTCGTCTTCAACGTACAGATATAGGATGTCGTTTTTGAGTTCATACCGGTGTACAATACTTTTTTTATTACTGCATCTTCGGAGAGCGTTCGAAACGATGCTGTTACTTTCTCACCTAAGTGGGTAAGTTTAACCTGGATTCCAAGTTTTGCTATCAATTTAGCTGTTCCTTCTTCAAATATATTGTATTCCTCGTTTAGAGTTACCGGGGGTGCATCCTGGCATTTGTATAGTGTTTCTAAATACTTTACAAACTGGGAATCCCATGGTATTGTGATAGATCCGACGCATGTTGTATTATCTTCTTTATTCCATAAAGATATTTGCAAGGGGCTTACTTTCATGTTCTGCGTAAGAACTTCAGCGCTGCTGGAAAACAACACAGACTGTCCGGATTGTATTACTGGCTCGGGAGGCGGCAACACCACTTTACCTTTTCCCTTCTTACCCTTTGGCTTTTTCGGTTTCTTTTTTTTCTTTTTCCCTGGCGGCTCTGGTGGCAAGGGAAGGGGCTCGGGCATAACTATATGCATTTGCTTGGGATCTTTTAATTCTAATGAAAATATGTCAGCAAAATCACTCTTTATAACCAATTCTGTGCAATTTGTCATATTTTTAACACTTTGTACCACAACTTCGAAAATGAACATAGCATTTTTAACAGACATTTTAGTTTTTCTGCTTTTTTGTAGTTTAACTGTAAAACATTCAAAGAACTATTTTTGTGTATTTTCAACTTGAAAATTTAATACGTCAAAATGACATAAAACTGTTTTGTCTCTGTGGTTTTATTTAAACATGTAGATATCTAAGCCGGTTGCACCACAGATCATCCTTTTTCGAAATAAATGATATATTTTTGGGAAATATCGTGAAAAAAAAACATGGTAACCTTTAATAAAATATTAATCTGTTAAAATAATAAAATCACAATTTCTTTGTACTTTAGTCATCATACTCTTACATCAAAATCTATGTAATCTAGTTTAAAAAAAAAATATCCTTACATATAAATACCACATAAAGTGAAATATACAAAATTATATAAATAAACTCTGTGTTGAATGGAATGACACATTTCCTAACTATAGAATATCTTATTCATATCGAACTGTAAATTCTTAAATAATGTAAATAAGACAAAATAATAACTTTATGTCAATATAAAATACATTCATTTTCATTTTATATATTATTGTAAGGGTGGAGAAGAACAGGTTTTCAGGGACGGTAAAGTTTATTAAGATAAGTACAGAAAGGAAGAGACTTATTACAGTAAGTAAA
>JAAOEG020000027.1:9582126-9603376 GCA_011763625.2 Papilio bianor | reverse complement strand
AACGTCGGGTAAATGTACATATGCTATTCGAAAATCGAAAAACATAGGTACATGGCGGGATTCGAACCTGGACCTGCAGATTGCAGTCAAGTGCTTAGCCCCTGAGCCACCGACGCTCTAATTCACTGTAACGAAGAATTTTAACTAAAAAAAGTTATTATGAAACACTTGGACGAATTCTTAGTCATATTACAGATTTAAGTTTGTTAACAAGTACCAATAAAATTGTGATTAAAACTACACATTAAAAAAAAAATATTTAAAAATAAACTTACGTTTCATGGCAGCAATTTCATTTTTCTTAACAATAAAAAGGTACTTTGGACTTTCAGGTAAAATATATAAAACAGGTAAACAAATAATGACTAGTACAGCGTAGACGGACAGTAAGTATGGCCAGTCTTCGACACCGCCTGCAAACAATACACACTATTTAAAAAAATATAAAAAAAAATTATAATTTCTGAGTTTCAAACAATCCTTTTTCAATTTTACATACTGTGTTATTATCATTCGATTACACTTACCCAATAGGAAATTCAGGCCCATAACTTGTCCGACCAACACCCCCACGTTGACCCCCATGGGGCAGGCCACCCCCATGGCGCCGGTCAGGCTCGGCGGCGACAGCTCCGTCAAGTACATCGGCACTATACTTGTTGTTAGACCTACATATATACAAATATTTTATATACGTAAATTTATCAAGCATCTGAATACTAATCGATTGACACCATATCTCAATGGTCTGTCACTGTCAATAAGTCAGTCAGTCGACCACACGGAAGACCGACGTGAAGTGGATGATGTGAAGGCCTTTTTATATTACAAGGTGGCAAACGAGCACTCTGCCACCTGAAATCGCTGAAATAGCGAAGTGACCGCTGCCCATAGACATCCGAAATTGCAAATGCTTTGCCTATCTTGAATTGACGCAGGAGAAGACGCACTGAAAGAGAATATTTCCTCTTCCTATGCGTCCTCTTCTTCGTGAAATCGACTTCCCTTTCCCATCCTTTCCTTATAAGAAAAGGGTCACGCCTGTCTTCTGTGTGGTCGTGGTATTACACCAGGCGAGCCGGCACATTCGGAAATTTAATTTTTGTCTTCTTCCTCTTTCCTACTCCCATAATGAGAAGACTATATCTTCTCATTATGGGAGTAGGAAAAGTCTTCTCTCGTTTTAACTCTTTGTCTACTCCACTATCATAAAATATATGTAAAAGACATTATACCTCCAGCCAGACCGACGAGCAGCCTGCCGAGGACGAGCATCTCCACGGAGTTAGCGGCGCGGCACAGCAGGAACAACACCGCGCCCGCCACGAACAGAGCACTTGTGACGATTGATGCATTCTTTCTATACATACAACTCGTATTTTTAAAAACAGTATGTACACAGTATTCGTCTCCTTAATTCTACACGTAATGTCTTACGACCCATCTTAAGACCCATTTTAATATATTTATTGTTATGTTCCATCGTCATCAGCTCACTATACGTCCCCACTGCCTTGGAGTCTACCCTAAGTTAGGGGTGACAAGGAAATAGTCAATGCTGACCCAATGCGGGTTGATTTCACAAATATCTTTGATTTCGTTTTTTCTTCGAAGGTCATCGGAAGAAGAACTTCGGATAAGTGTACATATGAAATTAAAAAATCGAAAATGATATTAGTAAATGGCTGGTTTTGAACCTAGAATCTGCAGATTACAAATCAAGTGCTGAATCCTAAAGCCACCGACGCTATAGGTTATGTTTTTTATATCACATATTATGTCTGACCTGCCAAGTTTGTCTGCGAGCACGGAGCCGAGTATAGAGCCTGTGCATCCTCCAACAATGAAGATGGACACCACGGAAGACCACAAGATATTCAGCCAGGCCTCGTCCAGAGGCAGGTTGTAGCGGCTCACGAAGCTCTCATTGCAGAACGTTTTCAAAATCTGAGAAAGATAATAATTATCATCTCTAAGCTCTCGTGCCATACCCCCATCGTATATATCGCCACATCAGTTTTTATCTTTAAAGTTGATAAGGTTTCCTTAAACAAAGATGTTAGTAAAGCAGCATCAAATTACTTTTGATTTACGTACTTAAATCCATTCATAAGTTTCCATAATCACGTTTAATTACAAATCATCTATTCTCCGAGAAATACTTCTTATTGCCAATAACTTTATTTGAACATTCTCAAACCGATTGCTTGTGGCATTATTATTAAAACAATAGCAAAGTATTCACGGTCTATAAACATTAAAATAAGCTAAGGTTGATAATAACCTCTGCGGGTGTGTTCACGACACCAATATTGTATCCGACGGGTAGCGACAAGCCGATGGTGGTGACCACGCCCGCCAGCACCAGGAATAAGGACCATCCTGCTTTGTACTCGTGTGACTGCGTCAATTGCTGATGCTCATTAGCTATCTGTGAATAAAACAATCTATATAAGACAAATAATAAAACATATATTTTATATCAGAATTTCGATAGTAGTTAAGTTAGGTCAAATTCTAGTTTCCAATCCTATGTCATCTGAAGACACATCGGTTTTTTTATTGTTTTCATAGCGTAACTTTGTCGACAATCAGTAAGGATAAAAATCCATCATATAATTATGACAGGTTTGAGTAAAATCATTGTTGTATTTTATGAAAAAGCAACGACCAAATATTGTTTAAATTTCAGTTTGTCTGTGTTTATCATTTTATATTTGGGATTTTTGTAGGTGAAATTTAAAATGCATTTATAGTTATTTTTATTTTATATTAAATCTCAAACAAATATACAAAATATTATTTCTTATACCAATAAGTCGTCATACTTCATATAGTACAATATCACCACTTCGTCGAACAAAAGGTACAAGCGGCGACAGTAAAATCGACCAAGAATGGTAACACTGAGCAGAGAACGAACACGACCCAAAACCAGTCGCACATCCAGCCATCTAGCACGATGTAGGTCATAGCAATAGAGGCGAAGCCATGGCAACCGATTGCTGTTACTATGGTATAGGATTTCTATTATTACGAGTATTTTAAATTATCAATACATAATATAAAACAAAATCGCTTTTTCTGTCCCTATGTCCCCTTGACTGCTTAGATCTTTGAAACTACTAATTTTGATTCGGTTTTTTTTAACAGATAGAATGATTGAAGAGGAAGGTTTATATGTACAATAACATCCATAAAATAGTGGAGAAATACTGTTATTTTTGAGGTTTCTAATGTGATGTCGTACATAATTACAATTTTTCCGCTTTCGTTACTACAAACGCAGGTCGAACTCTACGAGATTTATCAGATTAATGCGCGCGAAGCCGGAGCAGGCCGCTAGTTAAAAATAATTCACGGACTAATACGGTATTGATGTTACACCCTGAGTGTACAAGTGTACAAGTTTTTTATTTAATTGTGCTACAAAATGCGTTAGATATGATAGAATATATACCAAATTAAATACCGTTATCACTGGGTTTGGCCAGACCATGAAATTGATTAAGTAACACTTTAGCCTATAAGAAGTGTTATCGAAAGGTGGGAGAAGTACAAACGCAGGAATATTTTGAGTCACGACGATTTCTTATGAATATAATACATTTTTTAATAGTTTTGAAAAGCTTACTAATACTTATTAATGCCAAAGTTTGTAAATATGGGTGGGTGTCAGAAGGTATTTCCAGAATGACTAGATGCAATTTTGTCTAGATATAGTACACTTTCTGGAGCCGCGAACTACAGCTAATTCAATCATGAAACAGACAATTATACATACTAAAAAAATCTCCTTAGAGGAACAGAAAAATATGAAGTCGGTTAATTGCATATTAAAATATTAGTTATTGTTTATAACTTTATTATAAAGCTTTAAGAATCTACAATCTGTCCTTGTATCGAATTCTGCTCAAAAATATAATAAAAACGGTAATATCTACAATTTTATAACACTGAACTCTAAAGTTATCATTTTATTAGCTCAATTGTCGAAGTGATAACAATAATTTTTATTGCGCATGTTGTTATCGACTTCTTGGCTTCGCTATTTGATTAGCTAATTTTACAACGTGGGTCAGGGGTTCGATGGCTAGAAGAAAATAACATAAAGACTACTGAGTACATATTAGTAATGAAGCTTACTAACCATTCACAACTCATAGAGGCTTCAGTATTCGATTTATAATAAAAATAATTACAAACGCGTAACAATTATAAATTAATTATAATAATTTGGAATACCAAATAAATACATTGTACTAATTTAACGCAAAATGATCAAGGGTATGTTAGCAAAAGGATACAAGTCATCGAGACGGACGGTGAGAACATTGTTAGTCCCAGGATAAAGGTGACAAACTCCATCACTAACAGAGCGAGTGACGCAGCCAGGCTACCCACCAACCTGCAACCACCTCACCACTTAGGTCATATTTACACCAAACACAATCAGTTAACGATTGTGAGCAAACACACCGTAAGCCCCAAGATACAAGCCCTAGGAACATGCAATACTGTAGCGTCGTCATTGATAATTAAAAACAAAATTTCGTTAAGCTTACTCTGTCCAAGATGGACCAAAGATTAAACATTTGATGTGAACTTGGCCTTATATACTCATTTACCGTTCATTAATATCTTTTAGATAGAAAATTGTCCAAAGTGATGCATATGTTTATGTATTTTTGTTTGTTAGGATAGTTATGAATTTGGTGCAAATAGGCAAAAAATCGTAATTATGTGTAAATAAGCTGTGTAATATAAAAGCTAATACCATAGCTGCATCTTATCAAAGGGATAGTGGGTACGAGAAATGCGTAGGCAGATATATAAAACGTGTAAACATATCGGATTAACATAAGATATAAACTAGATTATTTTCATCTTAGATTAGATTTGAAGTTGACATATTGTAGTTGATTATATCGATTGTATTATTGAACAGAAAATACCAAACATGTTTTTTTTTAAATTATTGTTATAAGTGCAAGTTACAATCACAGAAATTATAATAACTGCCACCGTCTATCACTTTTAGCGTTGAACATCATTGGTCGTAGAAAACATGTGCCAAGTACAAAGTATCTACCCGCAATTTTTATCAGTAAGATATCCTTATCTTATGAATTCTAAGGCTGTATATCCTTCGATTGTAACTTGATATAGAGATCAGGGATAGATTGAGACTACATCAAGGTCTCGGAAAATTTCAGTAAAAACTTACAATTTAATTATTCTAACAACACTATTTTATTGACATATTATTTTACAATAATAATCACTGTTTAATTTAGCAAAGATATGTTCAATTCTAATGTTTTTTTTTAAATATATAAAGCATGGACTATTTGTACCCCGTTTAGGCTTATGACGTCATGGTTCACAGGAAGCGATATCGTACGATCGAAACGAAACAAAAACGAACGACTACTATTTAAAAAAAATAGTTCGTCTGGACATACGGGACATGGGTGCCGTTTTGGGTCATTCACCCCACCACTGCGAACCAAATCGAGTCGATTCGCACTTCATTTTGTACGTTTAAGGATATAACGATGTTTTTTAATTATTTTTTAATATACGAATACGCAATGATTTTAAAGCATAGGATGACTGTGTTTTATCGCAGTAGTAAATGCGTAATACAGAATCGTTTGTTCAATGTCAATCGTGTAAATAGCATGCCATATTCAAGCGGAACATAAATCCTTGGTTCATGATTCATAAAACATTTTATTTAACACTATTTTACTGTATAACATTCCTGTTACACCGTAGTTAGTAGCTCGAATTTATTTCCAATTACAATTTTTATAAACTAGTGTAAAACAGTATAAAACATAGAGAACTGATCGCCAACCTTCGCTAGTCGGAGAGGCACTTCGAGAAGAATACACCAGTGTACATATAATAAAAAAACACAATAAGACCCGACAGAAGACTCGATAGAACTTAACATAACCCTGGTCATAATTTGGGACTTTATGTATATATTTTTTGTTACTAAAATTACAAGATAAATACATTCTTAACTAACCTTTACTTATCAAGTACTATCTGTCGCCCGCGACTCCATCCGCGCTTTATTAAAATAAAATTTAGTATTCTATTGGTTGTTCCAGACTATATTCTATATCTGTGCAAAATTTCAGTAAGATATGTTGAACCGTTCCGAAATTATCTAGTAGGTAAATGACAAAAAACTACTTATGCCTCGGGAACCGTAATTCGTCCCGGGATCAAGTAGCCTATGTATTCTTCCAGACTATACTTTACTTTTATGCCAAATCAAATCGAGTTCTGAACGCAGCCGTTTAGGCTACAAACAATAACAAACATCCATCCATCCATCTAAGCTTTCGCGATTATAATATTATTAAGGTTTGGATTGTTGTAGTACCTAATATACTCTTATTTCATAAAACTCAGCTGTTTATAAGTAATAAAAAACTTATATCAAAATAAACCATCTTTTATTCTAATGCATCAGAATGGGATGAAAGGTAACCGCTATGTACCTTTTCATTATCTAATCTTATCTAGCAGGAACAATATTAGATGCAGAAAGTGCATGTTGGAATGTATTTGTTCACGCTTGAACACATAAGCGGAGTTTTAGTGCAGTTTATGTTAATGATTAGAAGTTAGACAACTATGTATAGATGTACCTACATTGCTAACATATAAAACACTAGCTGTCGCCCGCGACTTCGTCCGCGCGTTCTTTTTC
Source organism: Papilio bianor (assembly GCA_011763625.2). Classification (NCBI taxonomy): domain Eukaryota; kingdom Metazoa; phylum Arthropoda; class Insecta; order Lepidoptera; family Papilionidae; genus Papilio; species Papilio bianor. The sequence goes on along the minus strand of JAAOEG020000027.1, from coordinate 9,596,643 downwards.
TAAAATAAACGTAGCCTAAGTTACTTCTTATTAAATCAGCTACCTGCCAATAAAAGTCCCGTCAAAATCGGTCCAGCCATTTCAGAGATTAGCCGGAACAGACAGACAGACAGACAGATAAAAATTGTAAAAAATGCTATTTTGGTGTATGTTCCGTATATACATATTATACATGTAGTAAAAAACGGTTCTTTCAATATTACAAACAGACACAATTTTATTATATGTATAGATGTATAGATAATTTTAAATTCTGATATAAAAATATATTTTGACATACCCATATTACTGTCAATAACATACTATGAGTGCTAATCTGTCGTGATATTTTAAATCAGATCACACTATTTGACTAAACTAGTGACTAAATTATAGTACTGGACTCATTCGTGACTATACTTAGACTAAACTCCAATTCAAGTACACGAAAATGACAATGATGTAGAGTATAAGATCCATTAGTCGATTAACAAAGTAATCAATAATAACCTTTTAGTTAAAATGAAGTTAACTTGTAAAATTTTAGTATATCTTTTTACTATTGTGTTCAATATCAAAAAATTTAATATGTTTGTTAAAGTTTATCGCCTGAATTGCTGAACGGATCTCGATGAAATGTGTCACATGTGTAAAGGATAGTCTGGAAGAACACATAGGCTATTTGATCTCGGAAATAGTTTCGGTTTTCGAGGGATACGTAGTTATTTGTTATTTACATATTTACTCAATACAAATATTATTAGCTAGTAATGTATAAAAATACTTATGATAAAAGCAAATTTGCTATGCAATATATTCATTCAATCGTCTTTCAGGCAAGATGCCTTGAAACTGTATCTGTTTATATCTGATTCTGAAAAATCGAATATCAACTAAAATGTAGTATTATTAGACAAATATTTCTGAATTATGGATATGGATAAAGTTACGATTAACTGTGTTAATTCATCCTATCTTTATCAATGACTTCCAATTATTTGTTAAAATTTTATAGATAAAAAAACATTAATTACATAAGGAATATAATAAAATTATTATCGTATAAACATGGCCAGTTTCATAGATAATTTGCAAGGTTTATCGAAACATTTTTTTATCACGCAGACGATAATTTTGTGGCATATTTTGATAACCCCCCTCATCTATATACAATGTTTATAATAAAAGCTGTATCTGTTATTTACTTTACTGATTATAGCCCGCGATTCCGTTCGCATGAAATTAAAAAAAACTCTGTAAGTAACCAAAGTGTTCTTCCAGACTACGTTCTATATCTGTGCCAAATTTCATCGAAATCCGTTGAGCCTTTCTGATTCTTTAGGTGTCTACCTTCAAACAAACACCTATACATGTAAACATTCGCAATTGCAATATGAGTAAAACGTAATATATTTCTTTTACGACTAGTCGCCCGCGACTCCGTAAGCGCATGTTACATAAAATTTATTATCCTATGTGTTATTCCAGACTATGTTCTACAACTACAATATCTCAATAATATATGTGTGTATATAAGTTGTGTGTTGCGGATTTATCGCTTAAATATGTAAATAAGAAAAAAACTACGTATCCCTCGGGGACCTGTCATTTTTTGGGGATGAACCGTATCCTATATTACTCCATACTTAATTTATGTCCGTGCCGAATTTTAATAAGATATCCTGTACCGTTACAGAATTTTCGTGTACACATGAAAATACAGAATTAATGCATTCCACTGAAACCGTAACTATTTTCGGGATCAAAAGATGCATATGTATTCTTCCAGACTATCCGCTACATCTATGCCAAATTTTATCAATATCCGTACAGCAGATTAGGCAACAAACTGTAACAAACATCCATCTAAATTTTCGCATTTTTAATATAAAGTTAGACATAATAATTTTATTAGGTATACTAAGAAAATTCACTTTAAGTCAGACCTTTGAGAAAATATCTAAGCAATCACCTTAGTTTAAAAAAAATCAGGTTGTGTATAAAAATGGTACATACAACCTGGGTTTGGACTTGAAGTGTCAGCAAAGTTTTTTTTAATAATTAGAAGGTAAAGAAAATAGCAATTAAGTGTAACCAGAATAAATTAATAACTACTGTAATACTGATTGTCAGAAGAAAATATACCTAACTACACTACAAGCAATCGACGAGCATATGTTCTTCATATGCTCGTCAATGCTATGTCAATCATATTCCCATAGGATATTTAAAAAAAATGTATATTTGTCTATAATTTGATATGACCGTCGATAAGCTTTAATAATACTAAATATTATACTGACACTTGACCTTGTGGGGTCCGATTACGTATTACCAATTCGCACGGAAATTATTTTTATCTTATAAAAAAAATATTAAACATTAAGGTGCAATAGGTCATATCAAAATGATAACTGTAACAAAACAATACGTAACTAGTTATTTTAAAATTAATGCCAAATTGAACACATTTAATAGGATTCAGGTCATTAACGTGTCCTGAAACCAGCGGTTTTCAAACAATGCACGCTCTAAATATTTCTAACGAAACGGATGACCTGTAGTTCATTGTTTTGTAACACAAATTGACACATTATTATTTATACACGAGATGTAGTGAGCGACTTCTTTCGCGCGGTATGAAATAGCTTTAAACCGAAAAATCTATCTCGTAACCGTATAATTTTAGAGATTAAAATTAGCCTATTCACTCTTCCAGACTATAATGTATCTTTGTTCTAACATTCGTTCAGTCATTCTGTAATTATCTGATGACAAACATCAATCTATAAATTCAGATTAAGACTAGCTGTCGGCTGCTACTCTGTACGTGCGGAATAAAAAAAAGATTTATTTATTAGTCCACGTGTTGTGTGTGCCAGTCTTTATTCTACACCTATATCAAATTTCATCCAAATCCGATGAAGCCGATACGTACTAAAAACGTCCATTCATCGAAATTTTCACATTTATCATATTAGAAATTTATGCAACTTAACTTTATGATTGTAATATTTTTCTTACGCATATTTTATTGTAGAGTATTCCAAAAATAAGAAAATGACTTGTAAGTTAATATTTATCTACGAGAATAGAATAAGGAATTAACCTAATCTAGCATATTTAAATACCTATAAGAAAGGGCTATTAGTATATGGCGTCAATTGAGTGTTTAAATTGAATTGAAAAATCTAAAAACGAAAAATGTGAAATGAAATCAGTCTAGCAACCATTATGCATCTTTGTTTATAAACAATTATCTATTATATATATATATATATATTTATATATATATATATTTAAATTGATTTCTGAACGACGGGGAGCAATAACAAAATTGTAGTTTTTATTTAATTCTGATATTTTTCATATATATTCACCTTTTAAACTTTCTCTGGGCTTGCACAATTAATTCAAGATCAAAATGAGCCAAATCTGTCTACCAGTTCTCGAGTTTTAGCGAGACTAACGAACAGCAATTCATTTATATATATATTTATATATATAAGTTTAAAAGGTGAATATATATGAAAAATATCAGATTTAAATAAAAACTACAATTTTGTTATTGCTCCCCGTCGTTCAGAAATCAATTTAAATAATGTCAAAACAAAACAAAAAATATAGTTTAACAGAAAGCTACTACTGTATCATAATTGTGTGTGTCTGTCAATATCAAATTGAAACCTTATAAATAGCCATGATTTTAGGAAAACTCTGTTTTGTAAGTAAGGAACAACATGTGTAATTAATCTAATATTTAATACAGAAGTTTAGGTCTTTTAGACAGTACGAAGTCTGCCGGGTCAACTAGTGTTTTATGAAAACACAAAAATATAGCAAATTCTAAATTTTAATATTTTAATATAGCATTAAGAAAAATATAATATAAAATATATTATACAAAAAGGTTTTATGCGTCGGCAACAATGTTGATGATATTATTATATTTAATTTTGAACTTTGGCGGGAAAACATATTATTGACTTAATAAGAAACTGCGAGTACAGTGATTGAAGCAGAGCAAAAAAGATAGCCATGAATTCGTTGTGCCGGAAAATTCCTGACGCATCATAACTTATCTTTCAAATAACTAAAAGTTTATATGAATTTAATAATACTTGTTTATACCTAAAAATTTCTCGTAATCTTTTTAGGTATTTTTGTTTTATGAAAAAAAAAAAAATTTATACTAAAATGCCATGAACTTTACAGTCATACCAAATTATTAAAAAAGAGCTGTAGTTATATAAAAAATGTGTCATTTATTTTTACTGTCTGTAAAATGGAATGTACAGTTCAGAAAATAGCGACAAAGTCAACAGGTGATGTTCGACTTGTAATAAAATTAGGTTATTTTGCATACTAATGTATTGAATTAAAAATACCACAATTTTTACTACAATTTGACTTAAACCCTATAACATAACGTTTAAATATTGATTATTTCAATCAAACCTGTTTTTCTTTAGCGTCCATTTCAATATCCAAAGCTCACATGCGCTCAAACACAATCAACAGAACAAACAAGAGACGTGCACGCGCAACGTCCGAGCGTACACTGACACGCAAACTGGTACCACTACATTATGTTAAAACCGAACTTGGCACTGATAGCACCATGTGTTTACGTATCGCTGTTTATCAACTTATCATTCTGTTACTTAAAAAAAAATATTTGACAGCAAAAACGTAGGACATGGAACATATTTTTTTCCTTCTTTGTATAATACAGGGTGTCTCAAAAGTTCACATTTGTTTTGGTCATTGCGAGAACGCAACTATTCAGAGGGGGGCCGGAAGGGTGACAATTGGTAGTCTGGCTCTTGGGAATTTAGTCACTATGGAGCGTTTCTCGGGAGCGGACCGTATGTTGTGCGTACGCGAGTTTTATAAAAACGGTAATTCAGCGACTGTAGCGCGTAGAAAATTCTACAACATTCGACATTTTCGTCACTTAAATAATGCGCCAAGCACTCGACTCATTGCAAAATGGGTCGAGAAGTTTGAAGAGACTGGTTCAACACTGGACAAACCAAAATCCGGACGTCCACGATCTTCGAGAACGGTCCAAAACGTAGACAGTCAGTACGTACAGAGTCTATTCTGGACGATCCGAACCTTTCGATTCGGAAGCGGCGGCCTTAAATGTGCACAGATCATTTGCATCAAGATTTAAAACTACACCCGTACAAAATTCAATTGGTGCAAGAATTAAAGCCTCAGGATGCTGGTCAGAGGCTTGACCTCGTAAACCAGATGATTAAGCGTTTTCCGACGTTTAACAACATATTTTTTTTCGGATGAAGCCCATTTTCATCTTACTGGATATGTTAACAAGCAAAATTGCCGCTACTGGAGTGAAACTAACCCAAAGCAAAAACATCAGACACCCCTACATTCGCCTAAAGTCACCGTATGGGCCGCAATGTCGGCGCGAGGAATTATCAGCCCTTACTTTTTTGAAGATGGAAGGGGACGCACAATCACTGTTGATTCAGAGCGTTATGTGGAGATGTTAGACCACTTCTTCGTGCCTGAACTGCAAAACTTTCCAGGCTATAACCAAAGAACATGGTTCCAGCAGGACGATGCAACATCACACACGTCCAACAGGTCTCTGCCAAGAGTACGTGAAATTTTTCCTGGAAAATTGATCTCCAGGAGAGGTGACATAAGTTGGCCTCCACGCAGTCCAGATTTGACACCCATGGACTTTTTCCTGTGGGGTTATGTCAAGTCCAAAGTTTACGCCAGCAAACCGACTTCCCTGGCAGAATTAAAAGAAAACATGTGATTTTTAAAAAATAAATTCCCAGACAATGTATTTTAAGAAGTAATAAACATTTTTTCAACAAACTCCTTACTTTTTTTTAAAATGCAGTTTTAAATGTGACATTTCTTTTGAGACACCTTGTATAAGGCGTCGAACGAGAAAGCGGCCACCTCAATTTGACGAAATAGCGAAGCGACCGCTGTTCATAGACCAAATACACTAAATCCATAAATCCACTTCCCTTCCCATCCTTTCTATATAACAAGTAAGGCGGGAAGAGAAGCAAAACTAAAATAAAGCCTCCGACACCGACAGACACAAGCTTATACGAAACGCGGAACTGACTTCCACTTGGAACTGTGTGGTACCATTCCTGCCGCTGAGTTTCGTCATCGGACGACACAACAGACCGCCAGGTTCCACACCACCTTGATGGCTGGCATGCCTTAACAGTGCAGTTCTCGCGTAACTTTCTGCCACGTACAGCCGCGTTGTGGAGTTTGTCCTCGGCGGTATATCCAAACCAGTACGACTTAGGGTCCTTTAAGAAGCAAGCCTATCCCTTTCTCAAAGGCCGGCAGCGCATCTGTGGTTCGTCTGGTGTTGCAGATGTCCATGGGCGTCGTTAATGATCTCGCTGTTCTCGCCGTTCACTTGCCCCCTTCTCTTATAAAAAAAGAACTTCTCGCCTGTTTTCTGTATGGGAGTGGTATTGCACCGGGCAAACCCGACACTTCGTGCAACAGATGTTGTACGCTGCTGGCGTCTACTACTGTAAATCCTTGATTAATGCTATTATAAAAAATATTGCTAATATCCTACCATACAGTCTGTTATATATTGATTCTTTTACTGGAGTGGGTCTATTATAATTTTTAATAATCTCTATGTGCGCCTTTACGGTAGAAACCATCGGAGACCATTGTTCACTATCCCTTAAGTATAGTTTTAACACAAAAATGTACGTTAAAGGATGATCTAAGTGGCCATTAAATAATTCTTAGTTCGACTGTGAGTATTTTTTCTCTTAATAGTGATATTAGTTAAAGTATTGCTCAGGATACAAATCCAGGACTACAGCCAAACAATCCAACGACATTCCGCTTGGATATAATTGTCATATCACAAACACAAGCGAAGAAAAAATAAACAATAACAGAAAAATATATACAAAATGCTCACATTAGATATTAACATATTACATATAATAAAATTCGGAGAGTCCGTATCGAGAAATACCGAGAAAATTTTCTTTCTTATAAAGAAAATTCAATTTTTAATATATTAAATTTCTGTCTGTCCACTAGGTCACGTTTGATCCGGGTTACCTCTGAAACGGCTGGACCCATTTTGACGGTACTTTGACGGGAAGGATGTAAGGTACTTTTTTTAAGTGCACTGACGAAGTTCCGACCGCTAGTAATACAATATTATTAGTCACTTATTTACTTTAATGACACCAAAACTAAGGACTAATATGCATATGCTTATTCATTGTAGAGTAGGGTCAAACTTCAATAGAACATCTGTTACATTGTAGTATATTATAAACATAAAGTTAATAAAAGTTTTAATTGATATACTGTCGCCCGTGACTGTACGCGTGGAATTAAAATAAAACTTAGTATCCTACGTGGTCTTACAAAATCTCAATAAGATATGTTAAACCGTTGCGGACTTATCGAGTAAATATGTAAGTAACAAAAAACTACTTATCCCTCGGGAGCCTGACATATTTCGGAGATGAACCGTATCTTATGTGTTACTCCAGACTTTGTTTTAAATCTGTCCAAATTTCAATATATGCTGAACTATTTCAGAAGTATACCATGAAAAAACAAAATGAATATATCGTAGTTCCGATCAGCGGTTTAAGTGACAAACTCTAACAAACATCCACCATCCATCTAAACTTTCGCATTTATAATACAAGCAAGATTCAGTCATTATTAAGGAGCCTACCTTTATTTCTCGTTATTTATCGATATAAAATATAAATTGGATATTTGAGATGCTAAACACACCCATGGTTTGAGACGCTGGTAAGATATCAAACATGTTGTTTCTGACTATCATCATTCGAACATCTGTATGCTTCCGACCATATTATTGCCTAATACGTATTTATTTATGAAACCGAAGGTTTCTGCATTGTTTTTAATGTTTTGTAAATGTACATATTTATGCAGCTCATTATACAGAAAAGTCGACGAAACCTTACATCTGCTGCAACTAATGCAATGTAAAAGTAACTAACTATGGCTTAAGTGAATAGACAAGTTACGCATATGTATATATTATTATGAATATGTATATATGTATATATATATTGTGCAATGAGTTAGTAACGTGGTTTAAAAAACAATACTCACTGAAAATTTATACGAGATTAAACCCTATACACGAATAACCAGTACGAATATCATAACAAAAATGTATAAAATCAGAGTGCCTATATGTAACATAAAAAAAATATTTGCACATGACATATACATACATCAAAAGTGTCTTGGGATCAAGTACAATTTTACCTTTAAAAATAAATGTAATTTCTTTCTTCAATTCCCATATTTAAAGTAACAATTATGAATCCCTAAAAAATTTCAAAGGAAATACCAAAAAGTTAAAATTGCAACGATACTCTAAAATGGATGATTCCTTAAACACTTTTAATGCGTGAATTTTCCTTAATTATATGGTTTTTTACGCCTTTTTCACTACAAGTCCGCGTTTAATCCAGGTAATCTCAGAAATTGCAGGATCGATTTCATTGGGACTAATAATATAGCGTAAGACACATATGTTTTTTTCACATATGTTTTTCTTTTTTTCTTTTTCACGTTGACGAAGGCAATAGCTAGTACATAAGGTAAACCTTATTAATTCATACTTTGACCGGCTGAATATACAAATATTTATTTGCAGAAGTAATCGCACTGCAGGTTCTTTCAACGAAAGTGAAATTGTATAGAAAGATATTTCTCAGATATTTCAGCTTTTCAAGCATAAAAGTAGAATGGTAAAGAGTGCTAATAAAAATAAATAAAACAAAACAGTTTTATTTTAGAAGCATAAAATTATTAAATTAGACAAATATTAATTAACAAGTTTGCTCAAAAACTCACTAATTAAATTATTTAAAAACGATTATTGACTACGAGAAAAATGTAAAATATAGGTCAACATAAGCTCCTATACTTCCCCACAGAGAGGCTCGGAGTCTTCCTTTAAGTTGAGAGTGACATGTATTATAGATATTATAAATTTCTAATTTATTTTGCATTTCATTCGAAAGTTGCAACGCATAAGAAGTACAGTGGTAATAAATAAAATTATATATGACATTCTATATCCATAATCACATAGTGCCATCCTAAATATAGTATTATATTGACGTTGTAACGAACTCATTGATAGCCTAACTCTGAAAAACTTTTAATTCATAAAAAAAAATAATTAACGTCACCTTTTTCATTGAGAAAGTTGATTTATGAATATTTTAATTACGAAATGTATTATAAAATATACCTGATTTTGACGTCCTATCATAAATTTATACAGTTAAATTAATTTGATGACGTAGAAAAATAACATTGATTGTTTAGAATGCCACAGAGTAAATTTATCGTGAAACAAAGGTGGAAGTGGCGTCAGGAAATCCGTCATCTCTGCCTTAATTTCCAATATGTAGATTGCGTTATTCATTTAATAAAAAAACTAAAGTGAACAACCCAAATGTATGAAAAACAGCAAAGTATCACTTGTACCAACGACATAATTTACTTAAACTCTTCAACGTCACTTACGACCCAACTTACCTTAAACTCAGATTCGTGTGACGCCGCACCATTCTATACAAAAATATAAACATAACACAAAAAAACTTTCATACACGCAAACGTATAATTAGAAAAAAATAAATTTCCATACTTCGCTAGAGGCCGAAGACCCCATAAATAGGCTTGAGCCACACACGTAAACCGAACACAGGTTCGAAATTAAAATAAAAAATAAAAAACTAATATCGACAATTATATCGATAATTGCACGTGTCCACGAGACCAGTATCGGCCGAGCACCGAGGAATGTGCCACATTAGACTGATCACTTTTAAAACCCAACTCAATACCTCGTGTTTGTATAACAACCGTCGCCCGACGGCAATTTTAACCGGACGCTACTGGATTATTGGATATTAACATTGCTCAGGGATGGCGATTTGTCAAACACATTCTAAATAAAAAATAATGCTGAATCAATAATCTTTATTATTTATTATTTACTTCTGTTATTGCTTAGCTTTGTAAAGATAGAAGATATAGAAGATAAAACTCGCAATGCAATCAAAATAAAAGTGGGCTTAAATTAAACACCATCCTGTCCTCGTCTGCACACTAGTAAGCCACGAGAGAGTTTTTTGTAGAGCTTAAAAAAGAACTATACGTCTAAATTATGCAATTTTTCCCATTAATTTATCACACTGTGACTACTCAACATCTGTCGAATCGATTTTACCTCGTACAAAATAAATACCATAAACCGTCAATGTTATCTAAGTTATCTATACACTTTAAAACCATAAAACATTATAATACCTCAATAAATTTGACGTAATTTATAGTTGTAGTAACGCCCACTGAAGTGAACTCACGTGCAATACTTAGATCACAATTGATGGCACATTACTGATGGTAATGTAAACCTCTAATCCAAGATAAGTAGAATATACACTGACAAACTTGCACACAACGGAACAAATACCTCGCCATATATCTTGCAGTAAATGGAAACTAAATAACATATAACTATTATTCTGATCTGCTTTTTTATATATTACAAGGTGACAAACGAGCAAGCTACCACCTAAAATCGCTGAAATAGACCGCCCATAGACAATCGCAATTTCTGATGCCTACCTTTAATCGGAGGAATAGATGCACTGAAAAAGAATATTTCCACTTCCTATGCTTCCTCTCCTCCGTGAAATCCACGTCTCCTTCCCATCCGTTCTTTATGAAAGAAAAGGGTGGCAAAGGGACGAGGACTAGTATTAGGCCTCCGTAACGCACACTCATCAGACGAAACGCGGAATCGCTTCCACTTTTCGCTAGCTTGGAAAAGATTTGCAATAACGCGGTTTCTGTCAATCTATGGCAATAAATAGAACCAACATATTGAAGACGATGAAATTTTAATGAAGGATAAAAATTAAAAAAAATAATTCAGTAAGCAACCCTAAGCATTTCGATATCCGACACACGTCTGCGTATCGAACGAGAGCTCACACGTTACTCACAATGAACCGCTTAACCCAAACAGCTGTGTGGCTGCTTATACACGATGCGGTTATATCCGGCTCGTACTGCATTATTGTTTCTATACCCTCACGTGACCTCAATTCCCACCTGGCTTCCGTTACCTTTCAATTTATTATTAAGTCAATTTTATTTAACCTTCGGCGTATTGATGCAACCCCTAAGTATTTTAAGTATATAGAAATTGAGCAGACATATGATTAAAAAAAATGCTTTTTTTAGAGATTGCCAAACCCTAGAACCCCAGCATAGTTTTCTTAATACATGTGAATAACTAACAATTTTAACAAGAATTTTACCATTCTCTTGTTTACACAGAAAACGTATTAACGATGTTATGCATTTACAGTACATTTGGGAAAAGAAATACGATTCATGCCATACGGATGCTGCCGACTTAACGTGACCCTTCGTCGCAGGATGTACAAATTCAAGCAACGTACACGTGACACCGTAAATACGGTATCGAATCGAGTTTTGCGATACATTCGCGTTAAATGTGTCGTTACCAGTATCGAAGGGCAACCAATTCTCCTTAAAATATGACAAATAAATTTACATAATAGATGGGTTTTTATAATGTAAACAATACTAAATGAATATCCATGTTCAATCCTTTTTTTATCTAACACTATTGGACCTTTTTTCAAATTGTTATATCTAAGGAAAGTCAGTAATGTGAACTGCAGATGCAAAAGATCATTATTGAATGGTTTATAACAAAAATTTCATAACTAACAATTTTAGTGAATATTTTGTTTGACTGCATTCTTTAAAAAAAATGAATATCACAATTTATAAAGTAAAAAAGTCAATTTGTCCATGTTCAGTACAACTTATAGTGTATAAAAGTCCAAATTCATAGATACGATTAAAAAGTTGTTAAGGGACTGGCAAAATGGGGTATTTGAAAAGTTTCCTTGACAGATATATACAAATTACTATAGATTCTGTTGATTATTACTGCTTTATATACATCTAATTATAATATTTATCGAAGTATTATTTTGTATCAGAGAAAGTGTGTATTTTGTAAAAAAAAAAGACCCTCCAAATGCTAGACTCCAATTTCTCAGCGGTCTTCCAGAATATATACAATATAGTATACTATCTCTGCCTGTCTCCTATAGTCAGCATACTTAATCATCAAGTTTTACTTTGAATAATTCTGTCATTCTTTGAACACAATTTTAATAACATAAATGTAGATACAAAAGTAATTCAAAAGTAAAGTACAAAACTTTTTATAGATACAGAATATTAATGGAAAATGATATATTTAATTTTCAGCCAATTCAAGGATTCGGCCTAAATGTTTTGATCAAATTAAAAATGATGTGAATTCTATAAGGCAACAATGGATTCAATTTGTTAATATTTGGCATAATTTATTCAAATTTACATTATTGTTGCTATAAGTAGGTAGGTAGATAGATGTAACAAATTTTGATTTCATTAATTATATGAAATAAATGATAATAAGATAAGTTAATAATATAACTTACAAATTAATCTTTCTTTGTATATAAGTGCACTGTGAAAGCTTCTTGAAATTAATAAAATATTATATAAATATCATTTTCTTTAAAATATTACATGCATAATATCGTTTGTTACGACGGAACTAAAAGCAAATAAAAAATTCAGAGTGCGAAAGGCGCGTCTTATTTAATTTGACTCACCGCCTGTGATATATCTGGAAGTGAGTGTCGTGGAGTGGTGTCGGCATACAATGTTGTACGCTCAGTTTGCTCTCCCATAGCAGAGTTATCAGGACGCAGAAATGGCCAAGCAGGGTCAGAAAACGCGCTGGTATTATAGTTTCGGCCCCTCTCATGCCTAAAGAAAAAATTAAACATATAAAGGCATTAAACCCGAGAAAATCAAATACGATATTTCAGCGGCAATATTAATGCATAGTTGTATCACTTAATTTGCTTCCTTACTTAGATTAAATTCAGCAAAAATAATGTTCTTGGTTTTGCAGATTTAAAATTCTCTAAGCGGTCACCGATTTCTGCTGTCACCGTCGGTTGTCACCATGACAACGATTAAAGTTGCTACTTAAGTTTGTTTATTTTTTTCATAGTTAAAAACTTGTTTTATTAATATAAAAATTAGTTACTGAACTGTTCTACATGGTTTACGGCAAAAAAGAAAATACAAATCGTTTTTGTACATCATCAGATCTTCTAAGAGTTTCTCTATTCTAAAATGTATTTTCATCGGGTAACATAATTTCAACGCCAAGACTGCTCGAAAACTATATTTTTAACCAATCGTGTTTCAAAATTCTTTTCATCACACAATATTTAAAAAAAAATTGATGGCTACCGTCTAATTAGAAAGGTATGTTACGACAATATAATAATAAATCTGTACATATGATAAATTTGGATGTGCTTTTGTTCATAAATAATTACTTTGTTGTACGTTTGTTCTGAAACCAACTTCTTGAATTCAGGCGGTATATTTCTGTCATTGTCATTTGTATTAAAATAAATAAAACCAATATATTATAATTTTCAGCATATTCTTAACACAACTAGACTACCAGCAACATAAATGAAGCTTCTAAAACCCAGTTGGGTTAATCATGATGGTATGTTCAATGTTTTTAGTGATAGTTACAAATCGTTTTCAAGTTTTAATTTCCCAACAAAACTTTGTTATTATAGATAAACCAATATTTTCTGTGGATATTCATCCTACGGGAAAACGTTTTGCCACTGGTGGGCAAGGAGGGGACTCCGGGAGAGTCGTTGTTTGGAACTTGAACTCTGTTTTATTTGAAGCAGTTGAAGTGGACCCAAATGTACCCAAGATGCTCTGTCAAATGGATAATCATTTAGGTTAGTTCTTGTATTTAATCGTATAGTTGAATTTACATTTAATCTTCAATTATGACTCTGTGTAAATAAATGTAAGATGTTTTTAGTTTTATATAATCCATATATTTCCAATCACTTATATAAAATTACTTAAAACATTTTTATTTTTAACATGTATCTATTGCACTATTTTTTTAAGTTCTAATTATTGTAAAAATGAAAAACTCAACAAGTTCGAGAATTGATCAAATATGTACACAAATATTTTTCAGCTTGCGTAAATTGTGTACGGTGGAGCAACGGTGGCCGATACTTGGCATCAGGTGGTGATGACCGTCTCATCATGGTGTGGGGACTGAGTGTTGCTGCATCTGCTCCCGGCAAACACAAGGCTGAGACATGGAGATGTTTAGCTACCTTAAGAGGACATGCTGGTATGTTATGATTATATTAAAGTATAGTTAGCGTCACGAGTCATGAAAAACATGGCGGTTTCCGTGCAGGTACTATCGGAAAGAAAAGTATTTCGTAATTTGACATTTACTAAACGAATACAATTGAGTTAAATTAAGTCTTGCATACTAATGTGAAAAATAATTAATAACAATTAGATAAT
>JAAOEG020000027.1:9560853-9582026 GCA_011763625.2 Papilio bianor | reverse complement strand
AATATCTGACGTCATTTGGCAGTTGGGAGCGTTTTAGAGGGAATTCAAAAATCGGATTTTATTTACGAGTTTTTTTTTATTGAAATGACGAGTATTTTATTTTGTTGTATCTACGGGGTATATCTACAAAATAAAAGCAATTCCAAAAATCAGTACACACGCCCATTGCTAAGCATGCCGTACTTTCTTTTAATGAAGTCGGCGTACTCGCTAACTGTATCCCATGCTTCTATGTCTGTATGTCTGTATGTCTGTATGTGTGTGTGTGCGTGTGTCAGGCACCACTCACGTGCTGCGTCTGTCGTGGTCGCCGGACGGGCAGTATGTGCTGTCCGCGCACGCGATGAACGGCGGGGGGCCCACCGCGCAGGTCGTGGAGCGCGATGGCTGGCGCTGCGACAAGGACTTCGTGGGACACCGCAAGGCTGTCACCTGTGCTGTCAGTTACATACCTATACCTTGTCTACCTCCCCACTGAACCTACCCTAAGTTAAGGGTAACCCTAAACGCTAACACACATATCTTTGAATATCTTCGTAGATATGTGCATCACGATGTTTTCCTTCACCGTAAGAACATAGGAGATGAAATTCGAATGTCGAAAAACACCAATATATGGCTGGCTTCGAACCCAGGACCTGCAGATTACAAGCATTAACCCCTGTGCCACCGACGCTCTTGTGTGCACGAAACTTCATTAATATATTTAAAAGCTTCATAAATATATTAATCTGTATTCTTCTAACCATGGATACATGTTATTTTAGATATATACATATTTTTTAAACCAAAGTCCTTTAAAAGTCTAAATATTTGTAAATGTATAATTATTTATGTAGCTGTAAATAGTGGTATTTTTCTTCCTTTTCAACTATTTTTCAAAGTATTTACCATCATCGAATCTAAGAGGCAAATGTCAATGCAAAAGCTTTATTTATAATTGTTGGTCAAACAAATATGAACCACTTGGGACAGGAGGTCCCTGATACCATAAGAACTATATTTATTCAATACTAGCTTTTGAAACAATCATTTTTTAATACATTTTTCGGCGCGGAATTAAAAAAAACTAAAATAAAGCTTAAAAGATTAAAAAGGATTAAAAGACTGTAATGTAAATTATTCTACCATAAAAATATTAGTTTACAAACTATAATATAAAAATAATTATGTAATTAAACTCTTTTAAGATTTCCAATTTTGAACCACACACATTTACGGTCAAACGAAATTATAATTAACTAGTCTTGGCCACGACTTCATCAGCCCGGAATTAAAAAAAAACGAATGCGTCTATGTCAAATTAAATCGAGATCCGTTAATACCTACCGGAGATACATTCAAACAAACATTCATCCATCCATTTATCCAATGTATTCTGGTTAATTTGAATAGTAATTTGGTGTATTATAAGTGAATGTGTTGTGTTGTCAGCGCTTCAACAACAACATACTGGTGAAGGAGGGCAAGAAGTGCTGCTGCGCGGCGGTGGGCTCCCGCGACCGCGCGCTCTCCATCTGGCTCACCTCCCTCAAGCGGCCGCTCGTCGTCGTCCACGACCTCTTCACCGACAGCGTGCTGGACCTCTCCTGGAGCTCGGACGGTACTCCGCTCTACCATCTTACCATCAATACATATATCCACAGTTGATAGCGGTAGAGCCCGCAGTTAACATCTATTGCACGAATTGGTGCAACACCATAACAACACGGAAATGGAAGCATTTCCGTGTTTTTCTGATAAGTTTGCATGTCAGAGGCCTAGTTGTAGTCAAACTTCTCTTCCCACCCTTTTCTTATAAGGTATTATAAAGATAGCAAAAGAAAGTGAATTTGACAGAGAAGAGACGTGTCAAAAGGGTAATTATCCTATTTCTATGCGTCCCCTCCTCGGTCGATTTAAGGCAGCGCATCTGAGATTGCAGATGTCAGTTCGCTATTTCTGCGAATACAAGTGGCCGCTTGCGTGTTTGTCAAAAAATCTGGTCTCTATACGTCTCCGCTAATGGGCTCGGAGCCTATCCTAAGTTAGGTGTCTAGGTCTTGGTCGGTCGCAAACACAATCTAGGTTGTTAGTACATAAATACATACATTATAACAATAACACTTCATTTTATTCAATTCACTATTTACATCATCATTTTTGTTTAAACAAGATATAGCATTTTAACACTTAATCTCTGGTTTAAATGTTAGAATTAACTTGGTGTAAAATTTAATTTTTCTAGACCTTTTTGTACGTTTTAGGTCTGAATCTGTTGGCGTGCAGTTCCGACGGCACAGTCGCCTGCATACAGTTCACCAACAAAGAAATAGGTACACCTCTAACGCTCGATGAAAAGGTATGTAATCCAAATTTATCTAACAATATCGGCTATCTTAAATAAATAAAACTGGATGGTAAATGTTGCGAGTTAGCAAATAAAACAATTTTTTTTTTATTATTTTCAGAACGCATTCTACGAAAAGATATACGGCAAGTGTTTGGTTAACGAATCCGGGGGTGACTTGACGTCAAACTTGCTGGTGGAGTGCCCGGAGATCCTGCTGGCGCGGGAGAAGCAGGACGCCAAGAAGGAGGCCGCTAAGGAGGACGTCACGCCCAAGAGCGATAAGTCACAGGTAAGTTCCTTCAATCTATACGTATCATAAAATTGGAGTGTCTGTTTGTGATATTACTACATGTATATGAATATAAACACGGTACATACAATCAACGTGATATTTTTTACAATTTTTGTCTGTCTGTTCCGGCTAATCTCTGAAATAGCTGGGACTTTTATTGGCAGGTAGCTGATGTTGTAAGGAGTAACTTAGGCTATGTTTATCTTAGAAAAAGAACGCGTAACTTGTCAGTAACAAATCTGTCATTAGAACTTTAATTTCTGTACCTCCACGCGGACGAAAATGGAAACTAAATAAAGTTTAATAATAGCGCCATCTAGCGATTCAACAACGTAACTATGTACCTATATGCAGTAAATCGATTAAAGCGGTAATCAGTATATGTGTGTGCGCAGAGCGTGCCGGCTGTGACGTCACCGGCGGGCAGCACGGGCGGCAGCATGGGCGCGCTAGCCAGCACGCCGCTGCGCCCCATGGACCGACAGATAGAGACGCGCACCTCCGACGGCAAGCGCCGCATCACGCCCGTCTTCATACCGCTCACCAACGTTGATGCCAAGTTAGTCACCTCCCACAAGATTATGTGCTCCTGGTACTTTCCGACGTGCGACCGTAGGCGGGTTAACGCTAACGGCTCCGCGGCTAAGTTTGTAGTATACTACTAATCACTCATGTGCTCCTGGTACTTCTACAATTCTCAATGCAGTCTAACCGTCAAATTACATTGTTAAAATGTTGTATTAACACTTTTTAATGGGCTCCATACAAATGATGATTTCCTTGTTATTTCAGTGAGTCACTAGGGTCGCAGCCGGGCGGCGGAGAGCACTGCTTCAGCACATCCTCGCAGAGCAAGTCGCGCATCCGCGTGGAGCGGCGCGACGACATCGTCATACATCCCAACGTCAGCAACCACGCCACCTCGCACAACAACACAAGCAACAACGATAAGTCAGTATACAGATTATACGACCAGTCTCTAGTTAGTTCTATTTCTGTGCTAAATTTCAGTATGATATGTCAAACCGTTCCGATGTATCGGGTAAACAAGAAAAACCAAAATGTATCCCATGGGATCATCCATGTGTTCTAGACTATCATCTATATCTATGCCAATTTAATAAAGATCCGTTTAGCAGTTTAGGCGACAAACATCCATCCGTGTATAGTTTGTAATTTATAATGTGAGATTAGTGTAATAATTGCAAGTGTTGTGTTGCCAGTGGTCTGGACCAGCGGCTGCGCAAGCGCGGCGGCGGCGCGCTGCCGGGGCCGCGCGCGGAGGAGCTGGCGGCGCGCGCGGGCGGCGGCGCGGGGGGCGGGGCTGCGGGCCCGGCGCGCGTCTCGCTGCCCGCGCCCGTGCTCGGCGCCGCCGGACCCGTCGTCAGAGCCGCGGGCGCGCTGCGACTGCAGGTTAGCTAATCTATACACTCCTATTGTTTCATGCTCTCCTGGTACCCGTAGTCGTCAACGTCACTTTCGACTCGCTCTAATTTAAACAAATTCATTATTAAAAAAAAAAAGGTAACTAACAAGCTTTGGCCCGCGATTTTATCCGCTTGGGATTAAAAAAAAAATAGTAGATAATTACTAATTATGATTTCTGACAACATTTTTATCAAAATTTCAATCATATTTAACCATAGACAAAAAAACTGTCATTTGCGTTTTGTTGTTCCATGTCCGGGTGCGTTATACCACGTTTTATAGTTATTTGATTATATTTTTAAAGACACTGCAATAAAATAGTTAAAAAGAAGAACGGTGTAAATAGTATCCTATGTCTGTCTCCTGATTCTATGCTACCTTCTCACCAATTTGTAGCCAAATCGGTAAAGCATTTCTTGAGTTAAAGTGTAAATGTGATATCGTTTACAGGTTGTGAACAAAGCGTGCAATACACAGTACGGCACGCTGTCGCGGCTGCAGCTCATACCCAACAACTCCGCCTCCAACGACCCCGTCTGGGAGACATATTTAGGTAACAACGATGCCATTTTAGTTCCTATACAAATACTGCTCTATGTGTAAGGGGCCTTTCAAGTATTACGTAAGCAGATTTAGTACCACTTCTGAACTCCTAGTCATCAAAAGCAAGCAAAGCTTTATTTCCCTCCCATGTTGTCGTACATATTAGTAAATATATTTATTTTTAATGTGTTTTGGTTATTTATTTAGATCTTAAGTATGTATATGTTGGTTGCCATTATGTGAAAAAGCTACTAACTGGAGCCCTTATATATTGTTTATGTAATACTCGAATGTGTTAATACTATTAAAGTGTGTGTACGTGTGTTGCGTGTGCAGGGTCCGCGGTGACGTGCATAGCGTGCGACGCGCGGTGGGCGTGCGTGTCGTGCGCGGACGGCACGCTGCACGTGTGGCGCCTGGGCCGCCCGCACGCCAGCCGCGCGCTGCCGCCCATCGGTACACTTACCCACCATAAAAAAAAACATTATTACTAATAATAATAATAATCAACATTTAATCAGCTCAAAACACATTGCAACATAATAAATACACTAAAAAAAAAAAAAAAAAAAAAAAAAAAAAAAAAAAAAAAAAAAAAAAAAAAAAAAAAAAAAAAAAAAAAAAAAAAAATAAGGGATATAAAGATATATGACTCTGATTATCTTGTATTTATGTTATTACCACAATGTTTCAGCTCTGATGTCTCAGGCGGCCAAGATGACGTTGTCCGGTGACAAGCTGCTGGTGGTGACGACGGCGGCCGAGCTCGCAATCTGGGACCTCGACACCGCAGCGTGTGTCGTCCGGCCGCTGTGCTTCAGGAGTCTCTTGTCGCACGGAGGTCACTAATATACCAGAAACAGATACTCATCTACCATAAAATATTTATAAATATATATTTTAATGTTTTACGTGTTTTCAGTGGCGGTGTCGAATTGTTCCCTGTTGGAGGACGGCAACCCGATGATCTCACTCAGTAACGGAAGGAGTTATATCTATAGTCAGAAATTATGCGCCTGGTAACTTGTCTATTGAATTGTTATAATGTTTCTTGATATAGTATATACATATAATAATATTGGAGTGTCTGCTTGTAATATTTAAATAACCGTTTTTTTACAACATATATATGAATATGTATACACCAAAATAACATTTTTTTTAATTTTTGTCTGTCTGTCTGTTTGTTCTGGTTAATCTCTGAAATTGTTGGACCGATTTTGACGGGACTTTTATTGGCAGGGTTGTTTTAGAAAAAATCTTTTATTTTAGTAAAAGAACGCGCGGACGGAGTCGCGGGCGACAGCTAGTTTTAAATAGGATTATTTGATAAGTTGTGTATACAGGGTGGTGTGGAGCGAGGCGGGCGACCCGGTACGGCGTGCGGGCGGCGGCGCGCGCTCCGTGCGGGCCGCGCAGCGCACGCGCCCCGCACCCCACGCACCCCACGCACCCCACACGCCCCACGCACCCCACACGCCCCACGCACACTCACTAGCTCCGCACGCCGCCAAGTAAGTCACTATCCCCACCGAGGGGCTCGGACCCTACCCCAAGTTAATATTTACTAGGTCTTAGTCAACCATGCAGGAACAATGCGAGTTGACTCACACACATCTTTAAATATCCTCGCACATATCGTCGTCCCCAACGAATAATCCGGTAATATGCTATTACGGGGTTCTTGGCCAGCCATTTTCGGGATCTACACACCCTAATACACCTTGTAATTTTTTTCCAAAATTGTCCCACGTATAATTACGGAGATATAAAAATTTCTTTTAATGACTGCTGATACTTAATTATTGGAAAAGATAAACGTTTTTTTGCTCTCCTGTAAAATTTTAATTTTGCGATTACCGGATTCGGTGGGGACGATATGTGCAGCATCGCGATGTTTTCCTTCACCGTAAGAACGTCGGGTAAATGTACATATGAAAATCGAACACATTGGTACATGGCGGGATTCGAACTAGGACCTGCAGATTACAAGTCAAGTGCTTAGAGAACTTAGCAAAAAGAACTATTAATATTGTATCGTGTTGTCCGCGTGTGCGCAGCAGCAGCTACGCAGCGGGCGCAGCGCGCAGCTGGCTGGAGGCGCAGCTGGCCGCCTGCCTACATCTGCGCCTCGCATCCGACTACCGCTACTGGCTCTCATCTCTTTTTACGCATCTGCTCAGCTACGGTCAGTGTAACTCCATTCACTCATTTAAGGGTCTTTAAAGTATTACACTTTTTGATCCCTTTCTCCTCTGTCATTAAATGTAAGCAAAGTTTTTACCCTCCCATGATAAGCACTGGTTTTTATATGCATTTCTTAATGTATTCTGGTTTTTGTTTTATTTATGTCATGAAAAATTAGCAAAGCAAATATCACTCCATAGTGCAAACGTAAATCTTGAACGAACCCTTTACAGTAATTATAACATTAACGTCAATTTACAAAATCATTCGTTAAATTATAGGCAATGAAGAGCAACTGCGAGGCATACTGGACGATCTACTTGGACCTAGTCACTGCACGTCCGTGCCTAAGAAATGGCAGTCTAACGTTTTAGTGAGTATATCGTACATTTATTAGATTCAAATAATATGTAGCAGTTACTTTAATAGTGATTTATTTCCAGGGTATAAAGAAGCACGAGTTATTAGAGGAGATGTTATCGCTGCTGGTGAAGCAGCTGCGGTGGCAGCGGCTGTACACGGAGTACTCGGAGCAGCTGCGGCACGTGCGCGCGGCTCCGGCGCTCAACGGGCACTGACGATCGAGGCACGTGCTCTGCGTCTGTGAGGCTCCGCCCCCCGCGCACCCCGCGCCCCCCGCGCTCCACTAGGACATGTGAAACGTGATCTGAATGTGTGTAATTACACATGTGTATACACAGTGTGTAAATGTGATCTGAATGTGTGTAATTACACATGTGTATACACAGTGTGTAAATGTGATCCGAATGTGTGTAATTACACATGTGTATACACAGTGTGTAAATGTGTAATGAACTGATTTCAAGTGTAGTGTTGTGATCTATTTGCAAGACCGAAGCATGCAATGTGTCAGAATCCTTGCGGGTAAGTTTTTCCTGTAAATGTGTTCATAGCATTTTTAAAAGCAATATGAAGTCCTAAATTGGTTTTGATGAAATTTAATGGTTGTTATAAATCGTAATTTTTATTCTGAATTCTATTTTCTTAAGTGTAAATGTGTGAGAAAATTGACAACTATGTGTTTGAGTCAGTTTTTTGCATTTTGAGACGATACTTGTCAACATATACTGCCCGATATGATGCCAATATAAATTATAAGTAATTTAGCGTCAAAAATTGAAATGTTCTTAGAAAATGGATGTATTATTATGACTATATTTGTATGTATATAAGAAATGAATTATGTATCATTTTAATCAAATATGAACATTTTATTTTAGTATTTACTTATATTTAGGACCTTGTTTTTTTTTTCTTTTTCGTTAATCTATCTTATAATCTATACATATAATAAAATTGGAGTGTCTGTTTGTAATATTGAAATAACCGTTTTTTTTACATGTATATATATGCGGTACTAGCACCGAAATATTTTTTTTTTACAATTTTTGTCTGTCTGTCTGTCTGTCGGTCTGTTTGTTCCGGCTAATTACTTTACTTACGTTTATTTTAGAAAAATCTTTATTTTAGAAAAAAAAAACGCGCGGACGAAGTCGCGGGCGACAGCTAGTGTATCATAAAAATACTTCAAATTGACTCAAAAATACTTTTTCTTTTTCTTAATTTTCAAACAATTGACCAACATAGGAACAACATGAGTAATTTTGATGATTATTATTTCATTAATATAATTATTGAAGGTGGTTTCATCTTTAATATAATAAATATTGACTAATATAAAAAATTTTTAAAATTCAAGTGAGATTTAAAAGTTCCTTTCTTCTATACATATTTTCCACTTAAGTTTAAAGTAAAACAAAATTATTGATTTTTTATTATACAAATAATCTAATAGAAAAATTATAATTTTCCTATTTCATATCCAGTTAGTGGTTTTAAAATCTAAACTTAAAATCGCATAGTATATTATTAAATAAGTATTTTATGTTTATTTTATTTTGAAATATACATACATTGCCATTTTTATCACAATGTATTTTTATATTTACTTATTTAAAGTCAAGGTAAATTTATTTTGGATTTTGTAAGGAAGTCATAATCAAAATCAAAATCTGTTGTAAACAGTTTTAAATAGCATATTTATTGTAACAAATGTTACTAAAAAGATATATATACAAGAATGCTCTTACGACTTTACCTTTAATCTGTATTTTAAAATAAAAATGAGTTTTTTGTTTTGCGTGTGAAGATTTTTCTGATGTTTTCAACTATTTGAACATCAAGTCAAGTAGAAAACAAGGTCACAAAAGTATATAGTAATTTTTAAGTTTAGTAATTGGAGAAAAAAAGTTATTCAAATTAATTGCAATTTTTTTTTACAAAATTGATGTTTTTATTTAAGCACTGAATGTACTGATTTTTTATGCAGTGATAAATTGTGACTGAATGTATTAAAAGATTTCATTAATAAAAATGAGTGAGTTAAATGTATATGTAAATAATTGAAAAGCGAGAAAATTAAAGATTTACTAAGTAATATTGTATTTAATTTGTGATTGTTGATCTTTGGTACACTCGCAACTTCAACTCTCATCAATCAAGTCACCAAAATAAATCTAAAGTAAAACAAAAGTATATATCACAATAATTTATTTTTTTACAAAGGAGTTATAAATCACAACAGTTTTCACAAGGAAATAAATCATCAAATTCTATATTAGAAATTGTTAAAACTGAAATCCTACAGTGAAACTATACGGTAAGAGAAACATAATTATACAAAGTAACATGGGAACTAAGCGGCATCCGTCTCGTAGTACCCGAGCGCTACACTCGCTTCCCTTAACAAATTTCCCTAACTATCGTAACGTACCGAAGCGGTCACTTATAGTGATAAAATTTAACATTGTACAGAAGCACGACAACAGGACGCCGACATGCGATGTCCGACGTCTACACAAATTTTGGTCCCAACGTTTGGGCAAACGCGTCGCCGCGCAGGAGCCGCGTGCGTGACGTCACGCGCACGCGCTGGCCGCAGCGAGTGACGTCACGCACGCGGTGGCCGCAGCGAGTGACGTCACGCACGCGGTGGCCGCAGCGAGTGACGTCACGCGCGCGCTCGCGGCGACGTATCAACAACATTACCTAGGAGTGCGAGCGCCTCGCGACCATCAATAAATAGCGTTCTCGTCGCGTTATGTACACTGCGCCGCGCTCGGCCTCGCCTCCGCTACATTTACAAGCCGTACTTAACGCTCGCTTACAATTATGCCTTTGTACCGGTCCGTAGACGCGCGATTATCGCGAACGAGGCACCGCTCCGCTCGCTCAACGTAATATATAATAAAAATTACTTTATATTTTATGTATTTATAAATACTTAACTTTGCAACATTACAAAATGCCTCAAAAAATTCATTCACAATGATTCTATAATAACTTCCCAATACTCCGGGGCATAACATACGACACGTTAGCGCGGCGAGCGGCGGCACTTCACACTGAGGTTCGCGTAATCGGGGGTCTACCGCGTAAAATATATACACAGAGTAAACTCAACATCTCACAACAGTGTCACCACGTCACTAGTCTTGTCACTAGAGCAGTCCCTCGCTGCAGCACACACACTGCCGCCGGCTCCTGACGACTCCCACATTATAAACACTGACACAATGGCTTTACAACTTGGACTTGGTCAGTTTCTGGTATAACTAAATCATCATATAAGACGCCAACTTTACCCTTTGTGATAACTTGGTAACTTATATATACGATTTCGATCAGTTATTTTCTGTCGTACATTCACCAGGAATGTCAAGCCAAGTCCCGTGTGTTCAGTGTGCAGTGTGCAGTATGCAGGCGTCAGATGCGTCAGATGCGTCAGATGCGGCAGCAGAGCAGTGCGGCGAGGCGGCGCTAGCAGAGCACTGCGCGGTCGGGCGGCGGGCGCGCGCGCACGCGCAGGCAGCCCGCACCCGCGCACGCGCACTCTCCTCCCGTGCGTTCGTGCGCGTGCGCGTGCGCGTGCGCGTGCGCCAACGTCGCCGGCTTCTCGTAATCCGGCTGGAACTTCTTGCACAGCGCAAGCACTGAGGGCGGCGACGCGCGAGACTTTCGTGACACCTGAGTCATGGAAAAATTATACAATTTCAATCTATACATGTAATAAAATTGAAGTTGTTTGTAATATTGCAATAACCGTTTTTTAACTACATGTATATGAATATATATACGGTACATAAACCAAAATAACATTTTTTACAATTTCTGTCTGTCTGTCTGTTTGTTCCGGCTAATCTATAAAATTGCTGGACCGATTTTGACGGGACTTTTATTGGAAGGCAGCTAATGTAAGGAGTTACTTAAACTACGTTTATTTTTAGAAAAAATCTTTTATTTTAGAAATAGAACGCGCGGACGGAGTCGCGGCCGACAGCTAGTAGACATTAAATAAAACTTCTTAAGATTCATAACAGGTTCACTTTACTAAGACTAGTTTATGCCCGCAAATTGGTCCGCGCGAAGTTAAAAAAAACTCAGTAAATAGACTATGCATTCGTCTAGACTATGTTCTATATTTGTGGCTAATATCATGCATGTACATGCAGCTGTTCTGGGATACCTTCGAACAAACATCCACCTAAACATTGTAATTTATCTTAATCTATACATATAATAAAATTGGAGTGTCTGTTTGTAATATTGAAATAACTGTTTTCTACATGTATACGAATATATATACGGTACTAACACCAAAATATATATTTTTTTAATTTTTGTCTGTCTGTCTGTCGGTCTGTTCCGGCTAATCTCTGGATTTGCTGGACCGATTTTGACGGCACTTTTATTGATAGGTAGCTAATGTAATAAGGAGTAACTTAGGCTACGTTTATTGTAGAAAAATCTTTTATTTTAGAAAGAAAAAAGCGCGGAAAGAGTCGCGGGCGACAGCTAGTAATATTATAAATTCGAAAGTGTGTATGGATGATGTTTGTTAGAATTTGTTGTCTAAAGAACTGAACGGATCTCGATGAAATTTGGCATAGATGTAGAGGATAGTCTGGATGAACACATAGGCTACTTTTGATCCCGAAAATAGTTACAGTTCCCGAGAGATACGTAGATTTTTGTTATTTACATATTTAATCGCATAATTCCGCAACAGTTCAACATATCTTACTGAAATTTAACAAACACAAATTTAACAGATATATAACATAGTCTGAAGTAACACATAGAATATCAAGTTAAATTTCAAAAGCTTGTAATATAAGTAAAAAAGATAAAGGCGTACTTTAGGCGTAGAGGGGGCATCGGGGAAGGGCGGGGAGACGTCGCGCGCGTGCACATGTTTGTACCGCTTGTCGCGCTCCTCGCACTCCGACTCCTCTGCAACAAAAACGTTACATTATAAAATTACCTGTTATTGTAGAGAAAACTATTAATTAATATTTCATTAACAGCACTGATGACTGTGGGGAACACTTGATTTGCAATCTGCAGGTTCGAATCCTGTCATTAACCAATCTTCGAATTTCATATGTAAATTTATGCGAGGTTCTTACGGTGAAGGCAATTGTGGTGCTGCACAGTTCAAAAAGAAATTCAAAATTATGTGTAAAGTCAACCCACACTGGGCCAGCGAGGTTGACTAAGCTTTATAGTTAACCCTAACTCAGGATAGGCTCCAAGCCCCGCAATGGAGGCACACAGTGAGCTGATGATAATTTTATTTGAATGAGCAATATTTGACAGCAGTGTCATAATTACAGTCATTACCTTTGTCGTCGTGTACGCCGTTAATGCCGTTGCATCCATTCGTGACGTTGTGACCGTTAACTCCATTGACTCCGTTGACTCCGTTGACATTCGTGACTCCGTTAACTCCATTTACACCGTTTACTCCATTTATACTATTTACGCCGTTGACACCGTTGACGCCGTTGACACCATTGTGTCCGTTGACACCGTTAACACTGTGGGTGTCATCGTCGGAGTCAGCGTCGCTGGCGTGCGCGGTCGCATAGCCGACGCCCTCGATGGCGCGCGGAAGGCTGGCTTCGTCTTTCAACCAGGGGTGCTCCAGGCACTCTTCCACTGTAAGACGGCCCCTGGAAAAGTTAACACAGATCATATTAATTTAAAATATAATACAAAGAAAAACCAATTATAATAAATAAAACGGACACTGACGAGATGTCGAGTTTAGTAAATTTTAAAGCAGAATAAGAACATTTTTAACGTGACTTATGAATTTTAGTCTTATCACTCTGTGGGAGATTAAACAAAAATTAACTATTTAACGTTTTCTTCTAAAATTAATACAAAAACAGTAGTAAGTGGGCAAGCCTTACTTAGGATCTAGGACGAGAGTCTCCCGTATGAAGTGTATGGCGCGGTGCGAGACGCCGCGGAAGAGTTCCGGCGGGAAGGAGAGCTGACACTGCGCGATGTTGAGGTACGTCTCCTGCTTGGTGTCTCCGGCGAAGGGCGAGTAGCCGCTGAGCAGCACGTACGCCAGCACGCCCACCGACCACACGTCCGCCGCCAGCGACAGCGGCTCGTACGACAGGATCTCCGGCGCTGATACAAGACACATACTCACTGCACAACTTATCACAGGAAATATATTAACAAAGGAAAAATATTGGCTTTAGTCTTGCTCGGTCTTAAACGATGGATTAAAAAAATGGATTGGTAACCAAACGGTTTTATCCTTATAGAAGAAATCACGTCATATAAATCAATTACATAACGTCTTGAATTATTCATAAAAACCAGGGCACCATACTTCTATGGAAAACTAAGTCAACAATGGTGAAGTGCAGCGATGATGTAAATGTTATTCAGAGTGTAACGCGCAGGTCCGGCGGCCGCGCGTGACGCAGACGTGTTATTGATAGCTTATGTACTCTATTATTTACACGTAACTGCTTCTAACATTAAAAAGGAGAAAGTACAGAGCGTGTGAACGTAGGTATATTTACATATATTTATGTTAAACTGTATAAGTTTAGATAATTGTGTAATCGAGCATCTTTTAATTGCATGTCATAGTGGTGTATCTGGTGAGTACTGACCGACGTAGTCCCTGGTGCCGAGTATCTCGCGCACGTGGGCGCCGGGCTGTATGGCGCGGCTGATGCCGAAGTCACATATGACGAGGTCCTCGTTGCCGGTGTTGAGCAGCAGGTTCTGCGGCTTAAGGTCGAGGTGAGCGATGCGGCGCGCGTGCAAGTGAGCCAAGCCCTCGAGCGCGTGCCGCAGCGCCCGCCGCGCGCTTGCCTCCGCCAGCCGCTCCGCCGCGTCCAGCACGTGTTGCAGCTCACCGCCCCCACACAGCGACAGCACGATAGCCGCCTCCGACCGCGTTTCATACACCTGCAAATGCACAATTGCAACATTAAACATGATGATGTTCCATTATGGTTTTTCATAGTATTTAGTCAAATAAAATCAATTGCTGGTAACTTAAGCAGCTGCTGGTAACGTATCGTAGTTAAGTATGCTACATACCTCGTGCAACCTGACAACGCGGTCGCAGCCGCCGCAGAGCGCTAGCACGGCCACCTCGTGGTGTATCTCGCGTGTAGAGTCTGCCGCGCGCCGCCGCTTTCGGATGAATTTGGCCGCGAACTCTTCCCCGGTCACGCGGTGACGGATTTTGCGCACAGACGCGAACTTTCCTCTGCAACACAATATAAACATATAAATTAATATTTGGAAAAAAAAATACAAAAGTAGTATACATGTATTCCTATAATGTTTAACGGGGACCTAAAGATATCTGCAGTACATTAATGTACTAAGTCTCTAGAGAAAGACCATAAGTCCATTAGTCGATCTAATATAACTGTACGACCATTAGGATTACATGGTTTCACTGCAATCAAATGGTGTTACAATAAAAATAAACCTATTTGCTAATTTATAACATCCTCAATCACAATAGTCTCTGTTTCTTGAGATACGAATAATAATATGCGTTACGAATCAATGCCGTTGAAGCCAGGGAAAAAACATCAAGAGAATTCGACAGACAACTGCCAGTTTTGAGGTTAAAGTTATTTTTAAATCTTTAATTGTTAGCAATACTACGCAAAATAAATAATTTATATTACGATTACCGTAAAACGTATATCGTAGACAATTTTAAAGTCTAATTTATCCAACGGCACTTCCACAGACGTACTAATATGCAGAGAGTTGTGATTAGGCCATCTCATTAAACTGTCAGTGGGGGAACGAAATGTTCTCCATAAAGACTGGAGAGCGCCGCTAGAGGGCGTCACTCAAGATAATTAGTCGCCAGCATGATATATGTAGCTAAAGCGCCCGACTGACGGGCTACTGCCGAGACTAGGGATAGTCAAAACAACATATATGATTATTTTTTAAATATTTGTACTTATTTGTCAAAGATTATGGTGTCACATGAACGATGTAATCCAGTAAAACATTCTAGGTATAGCGTTAAAAACATGCTCCTATTTGTTAAAACTATCTTTCCATCTTTTTTTTAACAATTCCTGAAATATTCTTTTTCATTCAATTTTACGAGGCAATGAAGATTATTTAGGCAAATACACAAGTAAGCTTTGTCAAAGACTCATCCAATTTCTGAACGACTTAAAGTTTATGGAACATTACAGAAGAAATATTTAGTGGTTCCTTAAACCGTCTAACAACTAACACTTCTTTCATTAATTTTGACATAAAATTTTCCTTCCAAAGTATCTATTTTGAGTTTAAATTAGCTTTAATGGTTAAATGTTAATCTATTCGTAGCGTTAAATATCTCGTAAGGATGAGCGTTATTTAAGGAGATTAGTGTGACAGGGTAGTTAACATTCCTAGCGGCGTACAGGGTTGTGAGCGGATAAATCCTGGCGCCGAGCCGAGCCGGCGCCCTCTACGCCTGTCATCGTCTGTGCTATGATTTAAAACTAGACGTATGAATGTACTAATAAACTAAAACGTATGCTATTATTTTTACGTAAATGGAAGTAAAAAAATACTTACTAGTAAACTTGAAGGATTGTGGTGGGGGACGTTTATTACTTATCAAGTACAAAATGTTACGTAAATTTTATAGAAATACTCGAGGAAAATACATGTAGTTAAGTAACAAATTAGTATTTTCCGCAACCAAAATTAGTTACCGTCTTTTGAACCATTACAGGTCGTGTCAACCTAAATTTTAATGCAGTGATATGAACGAGAGGACTTCTTTCATGGCAGCGATATTTGTAACAGAAGTTTTAAAGCATCTCTTATTTCAATGCATGAGTACCATGATGACGTCACTACATAAACCACCCAAATGCATAAAATATTACGTCACAAAATTTGACTTTTAAATGGAGCGCAGCGTTCGCGTCCCGCGGTGCAAACAGCGTCAAAGTAAATTACCACTGTCGGCGAAGTGTTGGCCGGCGACCGCGTGAGGGGAATTAATATCCGACTACCCACATTAATACTAGCGGAGGTAACCCGCAGCGAACTGCAGCACTGCGGTATACAGGTTCGATGTACTCTCCCGCGAATCGAGTCAGAAATATGAGATGTGCTCTAAAATACAAAAGTCTTACACCGTATGTTTAAAGAAACGCTCCCTGCGGTGTATTTCGGGATCAATTTACGACGCTAAATGAGGTCTGAGGTTAATTGTGTATATACATTACACATTTAACATGTAAATTTTATGATGTTTGCGGAGCGTTTGGACAAAATTCACTTGAAAAATATTTTAAAATGTTTTGTTCAGTTATTTTGTATCTTTTGTTACGAAAGATAAAGTGCGTATCAGTATCGTAATGTAAATGTAGTCACTTTAATCACATTCTTGGAACATTAACTAAGCGACAAGAAACATGGTCTTACTATTCATATAAAGAAGTATTCTTTTAAAGAAAACAACGTCACGAACTTTATTTTTAATTTAATTTAAGACAGTAAAATAAAAGACAGTGGACGCCCGATTTAACATCTTCTCACGATTGGGCCGGCTTGACCACCCCAATACCAAGACCGGACAAAACATAGGCGTGTAGTGGAAGCAATTTTGCGTATCATAATATTCTATATCTAATTTTAGTCCTTCCCATTCCCAACCGGATGGAAATTTGGAGTAGGATGGTATGCAAGGTTTGGAAATCTTCCTCATTCTATGCCTCCTGCTCCTCAGCTGATTAAAGGTAGGCAACGTATCTCCAAACGCGAATGTATATGGGCAACGGTCGCTTCGCTATTTTGGCGAATTCAGGTGACCGCTTGTTTTGTCACTTTGTACTATAGACAAAAATATAACTATAATTCTATTATAATTCTAATATAATTCAATAGTATATATCGATCAAATTTTATTAGTACAAAGGGCGTCGGCGGTAACCCGGTCGACAGAGGGCGGGGAAGAGCGGGGGTAGATCAATAGCCGCCGACACCCTGCCCTACTTGTTGAAGGTAAATAGGTCGGCGTATTGCAGGTGATTACGTACACTAGGTCACTGAATGTTGCCTTGACAGATATCTATCAGAATAATATAGAAACAGCTGTTCAGAAATCATTAATTATATAGAACGTTATATTTTTAAATGTACACAGTTCAGAAAAGGAAAAAGAATCCATGATGATTAAGCTAAATAAAGATAGCATCACAATCATAAGTGAGTGTTGGCCGTTTTTTTATTATTTTATAATAATGTCTCACGACAGTTTAAACTATTTAACTAAATAAAAAAGTCAACATGATGTATCGTAACATTAAATTTTCATTATCCACGTTGTAAAGAGACATAAATATAATTGTAAATGATTTAGTTTGACAACGGTGACATAAATATTACAACATAAATAAACTTGACGATATTTTAAGGTGATTTAATGAGTGAATTCATCCGGCATGTTCATCCGGTCCTCCAAATTGGGAGAGCGAGTTGCAATCTGCGAGGTGAGCCAATCCGAGCTCAAAACTACGCACCTGCACCCTGTCTGTACAAGGTTACCGTCCAAATTCGAGCACCTGCTAGACGGCAGCTGCACAACAGATTTTTTTAAACCTTTTCTTACGGATGAGGCGGGTAGTTTTTTTTGGGGATATTGAAGACACGTGTCGCCGCACCACAAAAATCATTTAGTACAGCTATATATATCAACTGTGTAGCACCGTAAAGATGCAAGTGATTGATGCTTAGATGGGCAATAACTTAACTAAAGTCACATTAGTGTTCAGCGTTTGTTCCGGGCGCAGCTTTTGATATGGTAATGTACGCAAATCTAAAGCCGCTTCCTCTCAATCAGTGAGCCGAGATTACGCGGCGCTTTTGTATGTACTGTTCCTGTGCCATGTAATTACAAACATTTCGCATTAAACTATTGACAACCATCGTCATCAACTTCATTAAAATTTTATGTACAACGAGAATGAAACAAACCGTTTCTATCCATTAAAAACACGTTAAGTTTGAACCGGAATTCTGTATGCTTTAAGAGCAATGTTATATCTTCGCTAGCTTTTCCCGCGACTTCGTCCGCGTGGAATTGTGTATGGATATTATTTT
The DNA here is from genome assembly GCA_011763625.2 of Papilio bianor. NCBI lineage: Eukaryota > Metazoa > Arthropoda > Insecta > Lepidoptera > Papilionidae > Papilio > Papilio bianor. The sequence continues at coordinate 9,563,760 of JAAOEG020000027.1, read as the reverse complement.
TAATTTAAAACGCAAGAGCGTTTGACTTCACGTGTGTACACTCAGGCATATTTCCATCCCTCCATTCAACTCTTTTTTCGCAATAAAAAGTAACCTAAGTCCTTTCTGAGGCTTTAGATAATGTACGTACGTTTGAAATACGTACAGTAGTTTTGGTGTGAAATCGAGACAGACAGACAGACGAGTTACTTTTGCATTTATAATATTAACTAAGGAAGCAAATATTTCTTTCGTTTTTTTATTTATTTAATGTTAGGTATACAGGCAACCGAACTACAGTCCAGAGACAACATTTTTTTTTTGCTAATTCAATATGCAAAATAATGCAAATTCAAAACATTTTGTGTACATGTGGTGAGTAATTGAGGGTTCCTTAAATCAGCATACTGTTGCAATTGAAGCCGCAATGAGTATTTACGAGCGCTTTATGAATTTGCGAGCGTCGGGGCGAGTCTCATGAAATGATCATTCTTCACAATGAGCGCGCAGGAAGGGGTGGACTGACCACACTCATTCATCAACACTTTGATTCATATTGCGAATGATATGCAAATTTTACAACGATATACTTTTTTCTTAAAATTTATTCGAAAATAAGTAGGATTTAACCAGGAAATGAGTTATTCAATAAGCTAAAAGTTGGAAATTTGGGATGTAGGCCTATGAAGCACGTGTTGGTGAAAGACGATCGCAGGCGATGACGCAACTCGGATTGCGCCACACCGTGACCGATGGCGCGGCCTTGGCCCTGCCCGCGGTCGTTCCCATCGTCACTGATACCATACACAACTCAATCCATTTTTTATTTGCACCATTTTGTTTGGCTGAGCAAATACTTATCCGTCGATACTAGCTTTGATAGATTATTTACACAGAGCTTAGCTTTATTATGCTAAAATTATCATAACATTTTCATAATACAGTAAAGTTATTAACATATTCAATAATATGGAATAGTAACATGGATTTATTCAGTGAAAAAGAAATGTCACTGTATTCATTTTGTTTAATGAACATTTCAAAAGTAGCACTGCAATTAAATACCATATTCTCCTTAAATAACTCATCATACAACAAAAGTATACACCTTTGCCTGTTAAGAAATAAGCGTGGGCAATTTTAATTCATCATCATTTACCAATATTGTGTTTAAGTGGAATCAATGTGCGCAAATTAAGATAAAACCCAACTATAATGATAACGCACGGCGGCGCACGTAGCAGATTAATGAGCTGGGGCCATTTACGTCCTCAGTGAGAGCGACGACATCCAAATCGGTGACTGGAAAAACTCTGAAGGTGGTAATTACGAAACTAAGTTATTGACCAACGTCTGCCCTGATTGATTATCGGAATCGATCTTTGGTCACGAGTCATTAGCGGGTTGCACAAGCGTGGGGACGATTAATCGATACATCGGCGGGGGCTATCGATTCTGAAGATCGCCCGACAACGCGACGGCGACATGACGAGACCCTCTCGCCTCATCTATTAACCGATAATTTCTTCACATTTTCACTACACAAATTGCTACATACCAATAAAATTTAAGGATATAATACGTTTTGTTTGTTTTTAAGTAGGGGTCATTTGAGGCCATTAAAGGATTGCATCGAATGAATGAGACGGGAATTATATCATTCGGTGTAGCGCGACGGAAGTCATAAAATCACGGCGGGCAGCGGTCAGACCCTTGCGGCGGCCATTTGTAGACTCGTTGCTTTTGCTTCCTTCACAGAGCGCGATTGTACGACTATGCACAAGCCAGGCGATCACTCTAGCAAATGCACAGAGCAATTACAATAGTGAACAGAACAGTTTTATTGAACTAGCCTAATTTTGGTACATATAAAATGATTTTGACTAAATAATAGTATCGAATCTCTATTTTCGGTTTTGTAAGAGTATAACAATTTAAAGCTTCTGAAGTATATCTAATTAAATGTTTAGTCTCTACTTGTTGCTTACTCTGTGCTGTATATACTCATAGAACAATGGGCTTGGGCAAGGGGTTGCTGAACGCGTTGCAATCAAGTTTTAAATGAGAAGGGCGAACGGTCGTATTGTGCAGACGTCAAATACACGTGAATTACTACCCCTACCACTTTGTTACGACAAGACTAATAAGTTTTTGTTGAGGTTCAGATGATATATTCTTGGGAGAGATACCTCACTCATGTTGTTTACAATTGTTCTCTTTGCTGTGCGTTCAAAGGATGGAACTGATTTTTTTATAGAGTATCTAATACAAAAGAACGTGAAAAAACCGTTATAGTTATGACAAATAAATTAAATATAATTTATATTTTAACTTAAAATTGTATGATCAATTTTATGAACAATTGTATAAACAATTTGTATGAACAATTGGATATTATAAAAGTTGGAATCACAAGTGGAAGACGGGACTAGTATCCAGTTGACATGGTCTGGGGATAGCTCTATGATTGAAGTTATATAATTATATTTTTAACTTCAGTTATTAACATCGAATTATATTACGAAGATATGACAATCCATAATATAATGGAACTGACAAATTAAAAATACTTATGACTGGATGTTAAATAAAAAAGCCGACAGCCATCTGTTTAGGCTTCATGAGGTCATTTTTCATACCAGTGAAAAACATTACCCTACAATAAACTGGCGGACATTCAATTTAATTGCACTGAAAGATATCATTACTTTATTTTGATTGCTTAATTACAACGGCTTATTTACGCAACCGGATGCCGATGGTAGCGAACTACAAATCATAATAGGATCGCTTGTTAACGCCCAACTGTTCGCAATATAGCTGTTTCTAGTAACAATTTTTTTTCTATATTATCATCCATCAGCTCACTATACGTCCCCACCGAGGGGCTCGGAGCCTACCCAAGTTAGGGGTGACTAGGCCTTAGTC
>JAAOEG020000027.1:9532023-9560753 GCA_011763625.2 Papilio bianor | reverse complement strand
ACGCTGGCCCAGTGCGGGTTGGTTGACTTCACACACATCTTTGAATTTCTTCTCAGATATGTGCAGGTTGCATCACGCTGTTTTCCTTCACCGTAAGAACGTCGGGAACGGTGGCAAACGAGCTAGAGGCCACCTGAAATCGCTAAAATTGCGAAGTGCCCACTGCCCATAGATATTCGCAATTGCAGATGCTTTGCCTACCTTTAATCGACAAAAGAGGAGACACACTGAAAGGCAATATTTCCTCTTCCTATGCGTATCCACCTCAGTCAAGTCCACTTCCCCTTCCCATCCCTTCCTAGTAAGGCAAGAATGTGAAGGGAAAAAAGACTAAAATTAGGCCTCCGGTGGTAGTTCTAGTTCCGTTCTAGTAACTATGCTTAAGACAAAGGATTTTACAATAAAAATACTTATTAATTTAATATTAAAAAAAGTGTAATATAATGAAATAATAACCAGAATTATGAGAAAAATAGCACAAAAATATACGATGCGTCCAACGCATATAGTCTTACAAACAGCGTCGAAAGAGTCGCAACTTGTTATTTTGTGAAATTTACCAATAATTTTGGCAAACTTATTTTTAGCAAATTTAAGTTTGATACTTTGTAGCAACAATTTATTGGTCATTCCTAGACCAATAAATTGTACAGTTTACTCGAGAAAAATTATAAGTATATCCTAAAACTAAGAACTGTTTAATCAAGTTCCCATAAAGTTGAGAATCAAAGCCTAACGACCTTTTGCGTGGAACACGTTATATGTCTCAAAGATCACACCCTTAGATTCCCGGAGCACTATTTGTTCAAGTATAAAAGATAAATATTATCAATTAGCATAAAACTTTGAGCACTAAAAATAACTACGATAATCACAATTACATCGTAATGTTGCAACACCAGTGTAAGCTATAAAATAGCGAGCAGTAGATAAATAAATAACACGTGTAAACGGCGGTCGTTGTTCAAGTGATATAAAAATGACAAAGTCCTCGCTTACATCTATTAAATTTAATAATATTTATACAGTTCATGTTGATTATGAGGCGAATACCTATAGGCTGTGTCCATACGGTGTTTTAAATTTTTAGAACAAATATTATACAATGCCAATGGACGTACGAAACATCGAAATTAATAATTATGAATCTGCGGTATGATAAAGGACTCGATATAGGAACAATTTAGTGTGTACTTAGTGGTATTTACTTCTCCTGTTTTCTACAGAACTACAATAAAAGACAAGATTCAGTATTTTTTAAAGGAAACTAGTATTTATGCTTTAATAAGCAAAATAAAAGAATCAAGATTTTTTTGTGTATTAGGAGGTAAGAGCGCTGAGCATAATTGCCACTTCCTCAGTGACGTCACAGTATCCACTATATTCGCTTGTGAACGCAGCCTTATATTTATGATTGCGCGGGCTCGGCATCGGCAAGTTATTATTTGTACCGGGTCGGCGCCTGCGCATTGCGGGGGCGTGCCCGTTAATGGAGACGTAGGGACGCGCGTTTATATTTTATAGCGTAGATAATTGTCCAAACAACTGCTCGATATTTCATACGAGAGTGCTGGCGTGACATTATTACTGATTTTAATGCTTAGAACTAATAAATTGAAGTAGGGAAATTATTAGAAATTCAGTTACTTTGATAAGAAAAGTAGACTTCTAGATCACAGACAGAAAACGTACTAGTCGTTAAATCAATAACGGTGCTACAATAAATCTTATGTTCTGCTACAGTTAATAGCTATTTTAGTATTTAATTCCGCTCTCTGGTTGTCAAGTTCTTGTACGAATTGTGCATTAAATGTTCAAGTATAGCCGTTGCAGGGTAATGGACGAGGCAGGAAGATGGGCGCGGGGAACACCATCTGTTAAATACGTTGCCGAGACACTAAGTTCATTCATCACAATTACAGTTGCCTCGGGCCATTTTAAAATACGGTAAATGGAACTTTCACGTGTTCTGTACTTCGCGGATTTATTGGCCTACTGTTTAATAGCGATTACAGAATGCTAAGTATACTGGTCTGTTATTTATGGTCTATCGATGCATGTCAAAGAATCTTAACCGAGAAATAAATGACAATGAGGGACAGACAACACTTTTAATGCTTCTTCTTCTTCTTCTTGATGTGTCTCTCTGACTAGCGAAGGTTGGCGATCAGTTTTCCGTATTTTATCCTGTCTCTTGCGAGACGAAACAGTTGGGCGGCACTCGAAATACCTGTCCATTCTCGGATATTACGAAGCCAGGATTTCTTTAATTTTAAATGCTAGTACATTTTTTTGTATAAAAGTGTGTTAAATACGTATGACGAAGATTAAACCAATATATCAGAGTAGAATCGTCGACAATAATCAGTTTATTAGATGCGTATTCCATTGCTCACAAGACAACACAAACAGTATTGGCGTAATAATCGCGGAAACAAGACGGCGAGTGCTGCAAATGCTCTCCTCCGCCAACGATAAGAGGACAATGGAATATTGCATAGGCCTGTTACTCATCTGTTGGCACAGAGTATACTATCTACAGAGATGATGCTGAATTTTGTACAATTATAAATGAAACTGAATAAACAATGAACTGAAGAGACATTAATGATTTACAGACATAGATTAATGATACCGTAGTGACTAATGACCTTTAAAATAAGGGATTCGTCTTGCAAAGTCTTGCGTTCTGAGTAAAATTTTATATACCAGCTTTTGCCCGCGACTTCGTCCGCATAGAATTAAAAAAAATATCCTATATCACCCGATGATGGTGTAGCTTCCCAACAGTGAATTGTTTTTTCAAATAGGTTCAGTTTCGGAGTTTATTCGATGTAAACAAACAATGAAATCTTTTTACTTTATAATATTAGTATAGACATACTTTATTTCCGTATTTACCTGGTCGAAACGTGTATATACTTTGCAAATTTAATTACCGTCGCAGTGCAAGTGTACACTTGAGTGCAATTGGAGGGAGTACCTTATGAATAGTACATTTTAAAGAGGTTGCCCTAACCAGGTGGCACTAACAAGCTCAAATGGCTGCAAATTACTTACGTAAAAGTAAAAATCTTACAAACATTTGAATTAAAGCTCATTAAAATCTAAATGCATATTTTAAATATGAAGTTCCCTTTCTTGTTGCTTTTAATTTTTTTTCATAAGAGAAGGAATATATAATATTTTTTTTAACCTTACGCCTAAAGGATTATACGTATAAAAGTAGAGAAGGACAAACGGACGGCGTGAACACCAAGATGATCACCGACGCCCATTGACATCTGCAACACCAGAGGACCCACAGATGCGTTGCCGGCCTTTGAGTAAGAGATAGACTCGCTTCTTAAAGGACCCTAAGTCGTACTGGTGTTTTATTTTTGTTTGGTGGATCTATATATCTCATGAAAAGCGATAAGGGGCTGTTTAGAAGTTTATTAATCTATTCCTAATATTCTGTAAAAAAATATTTATTGTACAGACTATCATCTCGTCGAAAAATCCATCGTAACTGCAGACTCGCAGTACAGCACAGAGCGGCGCGGAAGCGAATTACTAAAATGAATAGCTTCGCGTACGCCTCGCCGCGGCCGCGGACGGTATATAAAACGCTATTTATCTCTGTTCATTTAAAAACATTGATTTACATAATCAAAGGTCGTAGAAATAATGAATCTTACAGTTCTACCTAAACAATGGAATACTAAATAAAGGTTGGTCTATTCGTCAACGCGTGGGCACTGTCGGCTGATTTGGTTACTATAATAAAAAAATTTAGATAATATGCTTATTAATCCAATATATGTTATCTGGCATCCCTACATAATATAAAACAAAGTCGCTTTCTTGTCCCTATATCCCTAAGTATGCTTAAATCTTTAAAACTACGCAACGGATTTTGATGCGTTATTTTTAATAGAGTGATTGAAGAGGAAGGTTTACATGTATAATAACATCCATTAACTAGTGGAGAAATACTGTTATTTTTGAAATTTCTAATGTGATGTCGTAAATAATTTTTTTTTCTGCTTACATTGCATCAAACGTAGACTGAACCCTACGAGATTTATCAGATTTATACCCGTGCGAAGACGGCCGTTAATGAGAAAAAAATACTTAGAGATAAAATACTTGTAAATACTGCTCATGACCATAAGTAATATAAAGTCTTCACTGTCTGTAATAGTTTAGATTACGTACTTGATTGCGGTCGAGCAGAGAGACTGCAGCGACCTAGAAGCACTAGGCATAGCGGAAGCACTAGCCTTACAGACGCTAATTAGAGCCGCAGGGATTGTTAGACGACTTTCAAACGAAATGCAAACGAACAGTTATCTAAGGTGACTTATTTTCTTCCTTAGTTCCTTATTTTGTCTTCGTTTTTCCTCGATTTACATAACCTTTTACAATTCAAAACAAATCATTGAAAGGAAGAAATTTAAAATAAAATGTTACTATAACTCACTTTCTACGAGATTTCAATTTGTATACACGGATTTAAAAATAATGATACTAGCTTTTTCCGCAACTTCGTCCAAACGAAATTAAAGAAAAACTTATCAAGCCTATGTGTTCTTACAGACTTTGTTCTATATCAGTACCAAATTTCATCGAAATCCGTAAAACCATTCTAGAGATATCTTCAAACAATCCATCTATACATTGATTTAAACATTCGCATTTATAAAAATTAGTAAGATAAATTCAAAATAAATACGCTCATTAAATGTCGACCGCAAATCTCCGATACATTGTTGTCAAAGGAGCGCAAGGTCGCTGGTGGCATTGTGAGATCCATTGTGCACCGATCTACGCTGTGTTTTTGCTAAATTATTAAATAACTATAAAAAAAACTATCTAGGTTAGTCTGTTTCATAAGACTTTTTTCTTTAAAGTCAAAAATAGCACGAATGTAGTAGATATTTCATAATCCATACTAATATTATAAATGCGAAAGTAACTATGTCTGTCTGTCTTGCTTTCACTTCAAAACTACTGAACCGATTTCAATGAAAATTGGTACGTAGATTTACTATTTTCTAGGTTGTAAAACAATAGGGATTGGGGATGACAGGCTGTATGGAAATGTTTTAGTACAATATTTTAGAAATATATTAGATTATTTTAATCCGAACGAGCAAAGACACATGAAGTTCAACGCGGACGAAGTCGCGGGCAAAAGCTAGTTGCTGGAATAAAGAGAGACAAGTCAAGAGGTCTATTAAAGTGAATAAAGAATAACAAGAAAAAATATATCATAGTATTAGTGTATTTTGACTATCATAGTTTAAACAAGAAACGTCTTTCATTATTAATCTATTCGATGGCGAGATAAATCGGTACATTTATCGCGATATAGACGCTTGGCGTGCCCGTTTGTCTTTGTCAGCGTGCACGGCGGCTGTAGTTGCGACAATTAGCCTTTTGTCAACAGGCGGTCAACCGCGGCCGCGGGGTATCGGTACACGCAGGAGTAATCATTAATACTCTATTTGTCATAAAACAATTTGCAGCCAGATTATAGATTCCTTGAGCGTATTATTCTACCGCTGTGCTTTAAAGATTCAGCAATGGTGTATGTTTTTAAGTTATAGGAGAACTCATTGTAGTATTAAAACTAGGCTATAGTGAATGCTGTTAATGTTGCTGCAAAGATAAATTATTGACAGAGCAATGACAGATAAGTTGGATTAATCGAGAACCACGGCAATAGAAATTAATACGGATGGCGATTTATCGCTTGCCTCGTCTAATGATATGCAATGCATCACTGTACACTGCCGGGTCGGGAGACGGTCACGGGGAGGCAGCCCAATGAATGATATCGCCGGAAATGGATATCGCGATAGGAGCGCGAGCGCAGCGCGATAGCGTTACCGCCTCCATCGCAAATGCACCAACTGTTCGCAAGGATATTACTTTACCATATACTGTGCTTATTTTGACAATTGCCAGTTAAATGTATAGCGGAATTAACAATACAAATTATATCAAAACATTCTTTCGATGTTATTACATACTCAACTTGGTTAAAACTCGGCGTAGTTTGTAATTCAAATAAGCGGTTTATATTTAAGAAACGAAATCAGTCGTTGAGTAAATGGCAGTAAACAGCGGCATGTACGAGCGCAAACAATGCTCAGTACCGTTACCGCGCTAACAGAGGCCATAAAGAGGAAGATGTGCGAGATTTGACAGGCGTGGTGTGCGCGGTCGCCGCCGCCTCCAGTTCCGTATTGCCCTTCTAAGGGAGACACGAAACACGCATTAGCCGCCCTTTGTGCTCTCCCGCCGGCTATAACTGTAAAGCTAAGACAGCGAAGTCTCAACGCCATTTCGTATTCCGTCCGCGGTTTCCGCGACAAAGTCGTGCGCTAAATTACGTTTATCTTCGGATAGAGGATTGATGGAACCCGCGCTGCAGTTGCTCCGGAGCGCGCGGTCCGCTAGTCGGCCGTATCCGTCGCGGCCGTGACCTGCAGCTATTTAGGTCACTGCCAACGAACTACGGATTTTACGATTATCGCTTGTTGCGAAACATTCATTGGCAAAATTTCAAATGCCCTCTGTAAAGGCGTCTCTAGTACGTCTCATGACCATGACTTCAGGAGTTGTGAGTCATGCGCAAGTCTAGAGGAGCGTTATTGTGATGACGCGTCAATCGTATTTTAGACCGCCAGATGAAAATTCTATTTTAATCCAAAGGCATAGAGTCGTCAATTGAACGAAACGTCCAGGGTTTGGGAGCGTCTGGACTCTATGATATGTGATTTTAATTTTAGAATAACGGAAACGCTAGGCCCGTCAACGACGTCTTGCGTCGGATTTATTTTCCTTTCGGCCTTCGCATGAATGGGATGCCGGCCGGTCAACGATCAGGCCGACTCAATCCGAGTCGGGACGCAATAATAACGAATAGATTTATGACTCATTAATACGTGAGTTGATGGCATTCCGGCGAGGTTCTCGCTCGTTAAACAATGTCGGTTCATCGAACGAGCGGAGAGAAGTGAAAGTACCTCGGCGACAAATCCGTCGGGTGTGCAAAGAGCAATGCGGCGGCTATGAGCACCAGCCGGGATGTAATGCGCCGTCAGCCGGTAGCCGGCAGTTGACAGCCGAGTCCGGAGCGCTGACGGGCAACGAGTCGCGAAGAGTAATCGATTACCATCGACTTTTAATCTATCGCTCGTCGGATGCTCTTAAAAGCTTTCGACGTCGTGAATGCGCGCAGTCTTATCATGGAAAGGCAGATAAGATTACGAAACGGTTAGTAATCGAGCAGCGCTCTTAGATATCGGGACAATGGGATTTAACGCCGCCGAGCTCATTCTAATGCGACATTGTCGAGCATTAAAATAATGTATTTATTGAATAGTTGTCGTATTAGTAACAGTCGGACTAGGCCGTTAAGTGTTAGAGTTTATCTTAATGTGGTCCTGTAATGACGGCGGAGATGCTATCTGCGACCACTCGTCACGCATTCTGTGCACGGACGCCCTTAGCGTCAACCTTCGCTGAACTCGAGTGCTCACCTCATTTATGTTGCTACTATAATAATGAACACATATTTGTTAGACTCACTTCACATAAGCACGCATTTATTAGTGGATTCAATTCTATAATTTTTCAAATGACCCAACAATAAACTTACTACTTAAATAATCAGTATTTAAACTATATATGTTAATGTCTGTATATAATTATTACATTATTTATTTTTAATATTATCATGTACGGCCAAATCAGTGTGCAGCTGCCTTTACATCATTTGCGTTGTGCGTACGACGTAAATTATACATTAAAATATGCAAGAGTCGGTTTGTCTTTGTTCTGTGTGCAGTTTATGCGCAGATAGTGCGCACAACATTCGCGCACATGGGGCAACAGGTGTTTTCAGATATTAACAGTTACAAGATTAATTAGGTTGATAATTAAAACCTTACGTGAACATCAACACTGAACACAATTGATGTAATGTATGATGGAAGATTTAACAAATAATTTACGTGTAATTCTGTTTTTGTCTACGTAGGGACTATTAACATGGTTTGAATAGCAATATTTCCAAACAAGAAGCAAGAGACAAATATGTTATGACGCAGCTGTTCATACGAAGCTATGTTGGATCGTCATACACCATTAATAAGTCCCCAAGAAAGCGAATAAAACGACTTGAAGCCCACAATAGGATGCAAAAGGCATTCATTATCGGAGCGGGAGCGGGTGCGGTGGGAGAAGCGGTCGCGGCGGGCTCAATTAGCCGCTTATTGTACCGGTTGCCTCTCAATTTATTAAGTGGACGAATTCAATTGCTTGCACTGGAAAAAATAAGTGCAAACATGAATACACAATTAGTGGCCGCAGTGCAACAATACCAGTTCTTTTCATTAGCAAATTACGCGTGGGTGTTCGTAGAAACTATTATGGTTGCGTTAATAATAGTTTTATCTCGGCAGGGCGCTGCAATAATGATAATCATGTCTTGTTGAACATTTTATTACTTAATAGTGACGGTAAAAATATTACGATATATTCGGACGAAGTTATGTACAATATAAATTTATTAAAACCGTAACAAAATAATACAAACCATTGATTTTTTTTAAATGCACAATAACATTTGTGATAATTAACACAAACATCTAAGATCATGTTTGTTTTATATTTTTGTAACAAAAGTACAATAATAATAAACCTTTTTATGGAGAAACATATGGTCTAATTGAGAATATCCTAATTTGAAGTCTATATTTATTATATCAAAATAAAAACTATCACTCTCTCACTCTCAGTGAGAGACGGGTCGCTACCGCGAAATAATACCAGTCCCACTCATCCGGAATGGGCTTGAAACTAATCAGTGCTGTCACCGGAACAAATAGCCGTTTTCATTTTGTTATAATAATCTCTTACGAAAGTTTAAAGAGTACAATTATTTATTGCTAAAAGTTCTTAATACACATAACAAACCAATAAGTCGCTCGTCCATTCAACAACGTACCTGTAACAGAAAAAAACAATTCGTTAATATATTTGTATACACGTGGTCAAAGTGGAATTATTAAATACAAAAGAACCTGTTGAGTACAGTATTCTTCTGAGAACCACATTACATGTAAAGTTTCGCAAGAACGCATGTTTTCGTTGGCGTGGGTTTCGGTCACTACACTTCACCCACGCCTAGCATCTACGCTGGAGGAAAAGTTGAATATGCAAGTAATAGCCTAGCACGTATTTTTGCGACAAGCGCCTCCGTATCGTCATCGACACCATTTGTATTAAATATTGTGCAATGTCTGTATCAGGCGTTAAAGTACACCAAAAAACTCTTTTTTCAAATATTTTGTCGACAACGTTACGACAATTTCACCAATATTCCTGCTATGACCACATTAGACCGATATTTTAGGTTATTAGAACAATGGCACTCATGAAATATTTAAAAGTAAAGACCAAAAAGGTTTTAATTCAAAGCAATAAATAAAAAAAAAACGGAGAAAGAATAAATAATGTAACTAATGCTTTTAATGATTGTTTTATATTATTCAAGTCATGATGAATATTGCCTAGTAATAAATCTTACGACATATCAAAATTTTAATTATACACATATCAAATATTCATGGAAACATAATTTTATTCATAATGATTATCATAACTCAGATTGCAGCATCCACAAACGGTTACCAGCGACTCACCAATGTAATTATATTACATACAAATCCGTCACCATCATTCGTGACTTAATATAGACATATTACAAAACATTACTACAAATAAAACCCAAAACGTTATACTAAACACGTATTCAATTGCTAATTTTGTAAAATGACACTCACAATTAAAATTTAACGTCAATAAATATTATCGCCATATAAACCGCAAAATCATTTTTAGTAAATGACGTTTCCCAGAGTTTTCCCGAAATGTAAACCACAACCAAATTACCATACGCCCGAAAACGCTTTTTCCTATTATATGAATGGTCCCTATTTATGGGCAAAGTAACATAGTATCTTTAAAAGAACCGCAGATTATTTCACCTGCTTTCGCTATCCTCTACGTACACCAGAACACTGGTACTTTTTTCTTTTTTATAACAAGGTGACAAACTTGCGGCTACCTTGATAAGCCGGAATAGCGAAGCGACCGTTGGCCAATTGCACTTGCGTTGGCTACTTTTTATAAACGGAGGAGGAGATCATGGTACTCGATGGCGATGGATACTATATTCGCATGTATGGTCCAACCAATGGTACCATTGATACCCAATGTTGAGGCGACGTTAGCCGTCACCATCACCAATCGCCGACACCATCCAATAACCATCAATTAAGATTAGTCTAAATATAGTTGAATACCGTGTATTAAAGTTTTTCCCTTTTAGGACAGTAATTGAGAATTGAGCGCTAAATTTCGGATAGAAGGCAAACTTACAATGCAACTGTGACTCCGCTATCCTAACATCAAATATCCCACGCAGCCAAAGAGATTAATCGATTCGACGACTTGGACAAATTCCATACTAGGCGGTGTTAATATTGTTGAAAATATACGTACAGTCAAAGAAATAAATACCTTCTTGCCCACCGAATATAGTACGGCAAACTATCACCATACGGGTTATAATTTAGACTATATGTATGTTGCTATGACAAGTTTCTGTCCTGAATTTGTACACAGTTTTTATTTCATAGATATATTGTCATAGCGTAATACTTTTGTAATATAGGCCAGCCTTGACAACAAGTGCAGTATAACAATGAACGTTTCTCACGCAAGTATTTCCATAGTTTTTACAGTAAGATTCCACAATACATCAACATAAATCTGCGTCAGTTGCTTCATTACAAAGTGAGGCAATCGCACACGTCATTACGTAACGTTATTAATTGATACTAATAGTGGAATCATTATTACAAGTGACGGGAATTATTTTACCATTCGCTTACCGCGTTTTCTCATACGGCTATATCTTTTTATGTTATTAGGTGGCAAACGAGCAAGCGGCAACCTGAAATCGCTGAAATAGCTAAGTGAACGCTGCCCATAGACATCCGCAATTGCGAATCAGATTCAGGAGACGCACTGAAAGAGAATATTTCCTCTTCTTAAGCGTATCCTCTTCAGTCAAGTCCAATTCTTCTTCCCATCTTTTCCTTGTAAGATAATTATTTTAACTCATATTGCGTTCAGTAATAATGCAAGTTCTCTAACCAATAGTTTATAGTATGCAAGTAGAACTATCGACTGATTTGTAGGTGTTCCAAACAAAGTACAAGGTAAAGGTACCACTTAATATTCATAGCGCTGGGAGCCATTAGAGCTGCGAATAAAGACGTCCAAGCCACAACATCCGCGGTGCAGCCGCGCTGCAACCGCGGGCATAAACCATTGTGAGACTATAAAACATCTCTTATTGAACAGCCAGTATTGCCTCACTCATTTACATAAACGCCTATTTCACTTAGCGAATGACAGCTTAGTAGCACATAAGCAACGCTGTCTAATAAAATACTATATCCGGAGTTCATTATGTGTAATATTCGTATAACAATTCGTGTACTACGGTCGATACTGTCTTAATCATTTAATTTATTACTTTCTGTATTTCTATACATTTGTTTTATTTACACACGACAAATGTAATTTAATATGAACCTTCTATTGCTTACTGGAAATTAGCTGACCCCGCAAAATTCGTTCCGCCTAAGAGTATTACCTCTTCTGTTTCTCTTAAATTGAGCGGTTTAAGAATTCTAACAAATAAAAGTGTATTTATTGTTTTGTTTTTTTTTGTGTCATGAGTACATCCTATTTATTACTGATGAGAAAATCCAAAAATACTGATATCGGTAAAAAAGAGCAGCTACTCTTGAGTTGTAAACGGTGTAAGCAACACGACTTTGTTTTATACATACGTGAAAAAGGCACATAACATTTATCATGTCAGTTATACTTTAATATAAAAAGATATCAAATAGAAACTTTACATGACCGATATCATGTCATGAACGTCAATAAAATGCTTCAAATAACAAGACAACATTTATTGTTACATTTGTTTATTTCTCAAACAACAACAAGTCTCATTTGTTCGTCTTTTTGTGTTTCGTGTCACAATAAGGAAATCTGTAATAAATTGTACAAAATGTCATAATTATTAAAAGATACAAACTATTCTTATTCATATATGATAACACACGTTTTCTTTATTTGATAGAAATATTTATTTTCCAACAGATATGCAAATTGAATTTCTTTGACTCGCAGTGTTCGATCAATTCAGTGTTTTGATAGCAATAAATTTCTATTTGGTATCTCTGCCCTTCGACAATTGAATGATGTAAACAGAAGAGATATATGGAGATAGAGACTTAATTATTTAATTAAATATTTTTTTATTATTGTGCATCTAGCACATTTTAATGAACGAACGATCTGACGTTTATAACGGATGACAGATGATAGCAGTATAACAAAGCAATAAAAAAATATATTTGTTAACCAATTCAGACAGTGATAAAATCATTGCTTATAGTTTACTATGACAACACGTAATAGTATCAAAAGGTGGAAGACCCCAAGCTATGACAAACATGCCGCTGATGGTCTCAATGGGCCAGCCATTGAATTCTCGCAGGGCCACGGCAAAGCCGCCCATTCACGCGCTACGACCATTGAGTCGGCCCACGCCTCTGACCTGGCCCTAACGCTCGCGGTCATCGTTTGCTTAACAACACAAACATCTTTTCAAATACAAAACAAGAGACAAAAACATGACTTTAAAATATGCTGAACCAGAAGTTATGAAAAAAAAATAACAAGTTTTATAAGCTTCTAGCTGTCGCCAACGACAATAAGATATGTCTAACCGTAGCAGAATTATCGAGTAAACATGAAAAAACGATGTGTAGGTATCACCGGTAGCTATTTCCGGGCTCAAAAGTAGCCAGAGTATCCTCTACAACTATGTTAAATTTCATCGTGATCCGTTCAGCAATTTAGGCGACAAACTCAAACAAACATCCAGACCCATCCATCCATCAATCAAACCTTTCACATTTATATTAGTAAGATTAAGATTTCTAGAATCCTAGAATAAATTAAACGTAATCGTGTTTAATATTTATTTAAGTTTAAATAGGATACTGTTGAAGACAATGGGTATTTGCTTGTATACCCACGTCATCAAAAAACTTAATGCGATAAAATGTTGACAAGATTTTCTACCCGTAGTTCATTTGGGTAAGCCCCTATTAAAAGTAGGGTAAACCAACTTAAATCACCTCTGACCACGTTTCAAAATTGTCTCATATCGCACTTAAAAGGTTTCACCTTGTTTGGTCGGTGCTTATGGAGTGTTTGTTTAGTGTGAAACGGGCACCGCACTGCAGTAACACAACTGAAGCGGTTCAGGTCATGGGAAACGCAAACACGGAACGGATTCTACACAATACCCCCTCAGACTAAACCCCTCGCGAATGAGACTTGCAATTACACGCCTAATTGTAATTACAGCTGGCGTGTAGGTCAAGGCGAGATGTACCCAAATGTAATCCAAATGTTCGTTACAATTACACCGTTTGTTAGTAATTGTTGTAAGCTAGATTAAATGTGAGAAGTGTTTTGTTAAATGCCTGAGAAAATAAGTTTGGAATACATTGAGTAATTAAATGATTTATATTTCAACATTTTCATATACTATATGCAATCGATGTTGACAGACGTGCATAAAAAGTATATTATTTATTACAGTCGTACAGATAAATCTTTATTAGGCAAACGATAAATTATATTTAATGTATAATTTCATAAGTCTAAATATTCGGAGATTGGTTGAGAAACGAGTCATGCATTTGCCTTTCCTCGTCTGATGGCCGGTCATTTCAATTTAACCGACCTGGTAGAACCTTGTCCCGTTTAAAATGGCCACAATACAAAGAAATTTGTTTGGCTGACGTAGATCAAGAGTTAATAGGTGCTTCGTCACCCAGACAGCCTTGTTAATACGCGAGTTTGGCGCCGGCAGCCGGCCTTTTGTGTTAGTGCAATCATTTACTTATAGACCCATTAAAATCGATTTAATTACCTTAAGTTCCACTTCTAATCAAGTATTAATTATTTTTGTATTAAGCAATTGAAATATTTTAACGTTTTTTTTTTTTTACGAATTTATACGGGATTATTAAAAGATATTTTTTCTTACTTACTGGAGCCTACACTTGGGAATCCTTCAGACACAGTATACGCCTCATAGACTCTCATTAATTCAAGTTTCCGTCCACTTTGTCTCAGACAGCCAGCAATGTGCTTGTACGAAGACACATATATTGGTACTCTGCTTGCATATTCTATTACATGCCTAAACCTCTCCAAACATTCATATATCTTAGAGGTAACTGGCCAGCGAACAGAAGCACAAAGTCAAAATACCGAAACTTTTTAAATCGTGTAATGATGCAACAAATGTAACCGCAGTAAACTGTCCCTTCCTGCGATTGTAGGGAATCGTGGCCACTCGTCAGCGAAGACGACTGAGCGCGACTATAGCAACACGCTTCAGCGACCAATTCAACGTCCGGCCTTCACCTTACTATCCCACGATGAACTTAGATATGTAATAAAATATAAATATACTTTATAATAGTAAGCAAGTTTGCGCTCAACGAACAATCTAAAACATTTAGATAAAATATTAAATGGTTTGAAATAAAACAATAATCAAATAAGAATAAAAATGCGTCGTAAACTTTACGTACGAGGCGTGAGAAAGGGGCACGTAACGGCACCGGGGGTCAATTGACCCTATGATCAGTTACCGCGCCAATACTCATCTCTCGTTTTGCGAGCGAATCTTTTATAGCTTGTAGCTATTTGTTCTACCGTCGTCTCACGATACAGTTACTTGCCAACGTTCAGGAATATATATACTGTGAATATACTGGTATCAAATAACCGCCAGAAAATAATCCATCTACATCTTATAAATTGCAGCGACAGTGCTTGGATCCCTTGCGATGAAACCATCTGGGCAAGAAGGCGTACATTATAAATTCTAATGGGCATTACGATGTAATCTTCGGATTGGCGTGTGTCGATGATAGCTTATCATTGGTCTTGGATCTGTCGCACTCGGTGACTTCTAAACGTGGGTACAGTCGGCTGCTCGAAATCTGATCAGATATATTACGTGACGCTGTCAACTTTGTTACGGTATTTATGAATACATTGATGTCCTAACATCATCTTTAGCGTCAATAGGTAAATTTTATAATAACCAAATGAGGTCGGAATTATTTTTTGATTGCTAAGAATGTAGATAGGTTTTAATAAACGCTTAAATAATTCAGTTATCAATATATCTTTATTTGGTCAAATGCAAAAAAATCATCCAACGCGGTTTTAGAGATGCGAACTCGAGTAATTTCCAATATTAATTCAAAGAGGAAGCACATTGTAGGCTAGGCTTGTAATGTTTGCGCGACACTCATGTGCGAATGCCTGATAGGTTAGATAAATAGTTATCGCCTGCGCACGAATGCCTGAGAAGAAAGTTAAAGACATGAATACTGTGTTACTTATAAAAACTCACAATATCGATAATATGTGACCAAATAAAAAAAGATCCTGGATAAGCAGCTAATCGTTTGCATAATTAAATTAATAAATCCACATTTCAGATTAGTATCGTTGTTATAAGTTGTTTCATCAACATTAAACAAATAATGCAAAATTGTTTAACAAAAAAAAAAAACATCAATCTAGTCATCCATCACTAAGCTTGATTGCTAGTAATTTGTTGCAGGCAACAAAAACCAATCTCTCGGCTGAGTTGTGTACAGTGGACAGTAGGGCAAATCCGGCCACTGGCACTGGGCGAGCTACCTCAGTGCTGTATGGAGGGCAGTATGCTGAGTTTGATAGAGACTTGTATGACTAGGTAAGGTCAATGCGTGAGTTACCGTAATTGATAAATTATACCGACATGTACATAGGCTGATGAATTAAATAATAATGTTGTCATTACGTAAGAAATCGATTAATAGTCAATTCGTGGTAGTCAATATACGTAACATAACTAATTCAGTAACGATACTTTAAACTCAATTCATTTATTTATGACTGGTCAAAATAAAAAATAGAATAACAATCGTTCTTCTAAGTCAATTATAGATCGGCGCCTCCTGTAGCCGGGCGCGATGCATCCGCGTGCTTTTTGCTGCGAACACGAGTAAACAAGACATTTGCAAGTTTATAGTTCTCTAAATCAGCTGTTCCTGGATCCCTATCGCCGCTGTTCTAACACGGGGCTGGATTTTTTTTCTTGTGATCAATAGTTATTTAATTGGTCGGTTGACGGGCATTAGTCGCAGTCGACGGCAGCCATTAATATTGTATGAGGTGCGCAGGCGCCGGCGCCGGCGAGACGAATACGCGACGCTCTGCTGCGAAGCCATCAAGCGCAAGATACGAGCGTGTAGAATGTTTCTAAGAAATTCATTATAACTTGCGTCTACTTTTCTTATATACTGCAATACAAATTCAACAGCTATAACAATTTCAGTCAGTGCCAGTAAATGTAACAGAAGCTATTGAAAAAGTACATCGATAATTGTTGAGTATGTAACAAGGCCATAAGTTCTTTTTTAAAGAATAATTGAATAAATCCGCTCAGTGTTACCTGTGTTACTCATGAGGTGAAACTTAGTCCTTTATTTATAGGTTTTATTCAACTTGTTTATACTAGGTATTTAACAAATCTGTGTAGTCCTAAGGATTATTTATATCTGTACATCTATCCGCTTTTAGCTCACAACTTGCAGCAAGTCGTTTTACAACATAGATGCGTACATCATCACTCCTCATATGTCATTAAGATGTTTACATTTCGTCGCGATCGCGAGCGACGCGGTGATTTATTGCCCCCTACTTTAGCCAACGTCTCCCAAATTTGGCAAAACAACGTCCAATTGTAAAGTTCAAAATGTCATTTCCAAAATGTCGTCAGACATCGCAGACATGAAAAGATAAATATCGAGCGTTCGATGATATATCTTAAGGACGGCCATAACGAGTATGCGGAACTGTTTACATTGTCGGATGCCTTTAATTGATACGGTTGATCTGTGTCTTTATTTTGTCTTCGTTAAATTGTACGATTCCAGTGTTACTTACGACATGTTTATATGTTGAGGGAGAAACTGGTTTTAATCCATTATTCACAATTAAATAGCATGGATAATAGATTACTTATTTAATCAATATAGATTATATTAGATTACTTCATAGTTATGTATTCTATTTAACGTAAGTAAAAGGCGTAGTGGTTAGTTTACCGTGTGGTGTGACGGTGTGACGGAGAGACTTCGATGATGGCATCTCATGTCAATCAGTTCGGTGTTCGGTTCGCATCTGTTGCGGGTCCGCACGGTTCCGGCGCCGACGTGGGGCCCGCGAGTTCGGGGGTCGTCGACACCGCATCCAATTTCATACCGCTCAGGTTCCGATAATCGCCAGCCGTGAAACTCCTCACACCGGAACGAAACGGTACTTAGATGCCGTTTTTTTGTTTCTCTTACACAATTCACGGATTGCCACAAATCCTGCAGCGATAAAAAACTATTGCCAATTTTTTTATATATTTTTTTTATAAAATACAACTTATTGAAACGTTCTAAGTTTATTTCGTATCATATTTCGATGGTTTAATGATGAACAGGAATAACTTTCGTAGTTTTCATTAGGAAAGAAACTCTAAATGAAAACAAAACGCAAAAATCCTCAAATAGAATAATAACAATTGATAAGAATGTCAAGCAAATACGTAAATGTCTTAATAAGGCTGTGTTAATTTCTACGTAGAGCTCACTACTTAACAATACAATCACGGCGTCAACGCAAAAGGTATAAACAAGTATGGTCCACACGTGCAGGAAATAGAGTGCATTCTCCGTCAATAGGAGATTCACGACACGTGCCCATTGTAGAGCGTACATGAACGGTCGGTGACGAGATGGCGAGTCGTAAACAATGGCGAGGTGAAATGTAATTGAGCATTACACCATCTGCCGTACGACCTGACGCCTAACTGTCTAGCGTTGGGGAAACAACAACATTGTGTAGGAATATAAAAAAAGTGTAAAACATAACAATGTCCAAACATTAGTTTGTACAACATATTTAGGTAATTTTGTCTTTCGAAGTTACGAGTATGTACAGTCAAGAATATTTGTAACAGATTGAGTTAAAAACGCCTTCATTATTGTTCCCCAGATCCAAAGTAAGACTCCCTAAGTAAAGAATAAAATTTTACCTACATTTTGCATTTGAGTTTTCAAGGACCTTAAAAGGTTATTTATATGTATGTAAGGAGCTTAATGTCGTGGTCAAAGTATTTTCGCTGTGCTAAAAATACGATATCCAATTAATTTCTGTCACTAGGGATCAAATATAATACTTCAATATAACATCAAGAGATTGAACTGGCGCAACATATTCATCGAGGGAACGATAATCCCCTTACGCCGCAGACAGGCGGGCCCACGGGGATTACTACAAAGCTATTAATAAACATGGTTATTAAAGCGGGCGGTGGCGGCTACATCAAAGGCGGCTGCGTACCGAAATCGCAAGAGTAGAGCGCGTAGCAAGTTCATTGCCGCGCGGCCGATGCCACGATAACGTACCCACCCAGCGCCGACACATCAATATGTTACACTCGGGCCTGACACTGGCAATGGGATTCGCTATCGTATTTTTTCACTTAAAATAAAATATTTTGTAGAACAATTGAACAGTATTATAAACAGTATTTTTTATGACATAACGGCAATAACATGTACGGATGCTAGAGTTTTGTTGCTCTTTTATGGAACAAAAATCCTAAATTAGTAAGAAGTGGTTAAGATTTAAACTAAGTACTGATATTTCAATAGGCCAACACAGTTTACAGTCAGAAGTCTTAGAGCCTCGGTGGCTCAAGGGTTAAGCTCTTGAATTGTTATGTGCAGGTTCTAGGTTCGAACCCGCCATGTACCAATGGGTATTTTGATTTTCTAATTTCATATATACGAAAATGTCGTGACGAAACCTGCAATATATTGGAGAACAAATTTAAAAAATGTGTGTGAAGTCAACCAACCAGCACTGGGTCAGAGTGGTTGACTAAGGCCTGGACCATTTAACTTAAGTAGGCTCCGAGTCCATCAGTGGGGACGTATAGTGAGCTGATGATAATGACAGAGCGATAAAATCTCATTGCAAACACATGCACTTATATTATAAAACCATGAAAGATATCTCCTCATCCTCCTCATTGTCCTCATCCTATTTAATCAATTTGTGTCTATGAACAAAATACGAATAGATTATACAGGATGAAGACTAATTGACAAATTAAGAGACATTGTTGAGTATAAATAGAATTATCTGTTCAAATTAAAACCAAATAAATACATGTGTAATTAATTAGTACAATCTATAAAACGGGGGCGTCAATATTGACCTGTTTGAAGGGCGACAAGTCGAAAAACAGGAAAGTATCTTGCTAAGGAAAACTGAACACTAACAATTTAATATTAATTATTACAAAGCGTTCAAGCTTATAATAATAACAAAGTATTTTTTAATAAACAAACCAGTTAATTCAAAGTTGATCAAGAAACGAAGCAAATCAGTCATTAAGCGATCAATAAGACTTAAGTTTAATGTTTTTAATCAAAATTATGTGGACTACATTACAAGAGAGGTGATTTTATGCAAACAGAAAATAGCAACCGGTCCGCCAACAGTTGATATTTTTAAAATTAAAATCGTCTCCTATAACCGTAGAATTACAATATCGTAACATTTGTATTCATATGTTACCATCCCTTTCATTTTCCTCAATAAAACAGGGACAGTAATATTTATTAATACAAATGTCACGCCGATACGATAAAAATGGCTCCCAAATTCTCGCTCTATAAACACCCACGCCATCATAAACCAGCCTACAATAACTGGCACAAAAAAAACATATCACTTCCACGGAATCGAACATAAATCGACCGCCCGTTGCTTCTGACAAAAGTGTATTTATATTTTATAAACAGATTTTAATACTGGGTTACATATACAAGAAAAATATCAAACAGGTACATGTTATCATTATATATTTGTTAAAATTATCTGGCTTTAAAATACATCTGACGATAATATCATGCACCATGTAATTCCCTCTAGTTCATATGCGTGCACCCTCCTGTAAATAAATTAGACACGCACATTATTATATAATAAGTGCGTGAGAAAGACGGACACCACAAAGTGTAAGATGTGATCAGAGAAAGTTTAGTTATTGTAAAGCATATCACAAAGGGCAGTGAACAAAATTTCTACACGAAGGCAGAGCAGCAGTGTTATACTGCTTGTTTGAACAGTACAGTGTGTGCGTTCTAGCAATACTAGTACTGTCCTATCCTACTGTCCTGGTGTGAAACTAGTGGCTGTTTCGGGACGATTTCTCTCTGAGGAAATAATCGTCGATTTAGCAAAGTTATTGCGTTGTCACATCGGACATAATGTTGCCGTGAACAAGCAACTGCACTTCAGTGTTCAAAAGCTTTCACTACGCTAAAATATTTCAGTTTTGCGCCGATATCCGAGTGTTAATGCTAAAAAGCATTAATGCGCCTTAGGTACAGTTTCTACCAGTGTTTATGGTGAAACAAAATATCTTAAAAGATAAATTTGTTCCGCTGGAGTGCATTAGATATTGTTGCTTTCAAATGGAATATTCTTTATGGGTGCTAAGTACAGTTGTTTCATATATTTATTTATAATACTTTGCCAGAGGTTTCGAACATTAGACGTTAAATTGTACCATTAACAACATAAATCGCATAGATTTCACCAAGTTTGCACATAATTGCTTGTTTTATCTTGAGGGAAATTCAGATCTTGGAATTGCATCTAGGCCCGTGTGATGGCGCCACAACGTCGATGCGATTATGGATTACGCAGACAAAGTACCGTGATATCTCGTCTACTTTCAACTGTACTTCTGACACCTAAAAACCAACCATTAAACCATGCGTCGTTATGGAGAACTACAATTCGGCGGCCAATGCCTACAAATGACAAATAAATGAAAAAAACACACTTTTTTCTTCATTTTTCTCTATAGACCAATAGGTCTAGAAATGAAGAATATAAAGTCAATATATATAGAAATGAAGGTTCTAATGAGAAGGCAATGTATTATCACGTGACGTCGGCGTAAAAGTTAAAACTTAAACGCCTACGTTTATCGAGAAGACAATACGATAAGTATATTTGATGTTTTTTATTTACTGTCTCAATTACGTAGGCGATTAAACGAATGAAAACCGAAAAAAAGAAATTCAAAATAGATTACACTTGACTTATAAAGTAGTAAAAAAGCTCAATACACTCAAACAACGCGACCGTCATCACTCACTTTAAACAATTGTTTACTCCGGCCTAAGCACAAATCACTTTAAGAGGGGACTTCTTCCAATTTCCACTCCGCAGCATATATTGTGTTAATTGCCGAAGACAGACGGACAAAAAACCGACCCTACTCTTAAGTTACAACCTGCGTAAAACGATAAATAAGTCGAATAAAACAATGTTATCTGGCCTTCATGTTATCTTGGTCCGGTTACATGAGTCGTAACAAAAAGCTTCCCACCTACGACGCGCGGGGAAGTGGCGCAGGAGAGTTAGTCTGGAGGACTGCGCACGCGCATAAATTATACCCGATTACATACATTTATAATTAGTTCGAGGCAGAGAAAAAGTGGTCACGAATTTAATTTAGGATTTTGTTCAATCCATTAATTGGCGTTTGTTAGCCATGAAATTCATTTTCCAATCTTTAATTGTCTCATTGTAAGCAATTGCAAAGACAGCCATGAATTACAAGCTTATATTTTTATATCAAGAACATCGATTACAACAAATAACTAGAAAAATATAAATTGGAACGTTATTGCATAAACCGCACGTATAAGATTAACAATAAAAGGTCACTTACAATCTATAAACTCATTACATAAAACTATTCATAAAATGTCACGATCCGAATTGAATTGGAAAGATTGAGTTATCCATAGCCAATCACTACGAAACTAAAATGGAGTACCGCATACAACTGAATCTTGTAAGCTCTATAACAATCGATAATGGATATATATTATATAATTACAAATAGTTTTTGAAATGTAATTCAAATAACCTCTGGTTGACTATAATCAGTAAACTTTAATCAGAGAAATTATTTTACAAACAGAAATAATGTCCCCAATACGAAAAAAATTTACTATTCCTGTGTGATCACTTATTTAGTTTCGAAAACAAAAAGCGAGGAATCTTACTATCATTATAAATGCGAATGTATAAATGGATGATCTTTGTTAGAAGGTTTCCACAACGTCTCAATGGATCTCGATGAAATTTGCCAATATATGTAGAACATAGTCTGGAAGAACATAGGCTACTTTCTAATTTTTAAATTATGCAAACTGAGTCTTCAAAAGCTAATCTATACATATAATAAAATTGGAGTATCTGTTTGTAATATTAAAATAACCGTTTTCTACTACATGTATATGAATATATATATACTGTACGTACACCAAAATTACATTTTTTACAATTTTTGTCTGTCTGTCGGTCTGTCTGTCTGTCTGTTTGTTCCGGCTAATCACTGATATGGCTGAACCGATTTTGACGTGACTTTTATTGGCAGGTAGCTGATGTAATAAGGAGTAACTTAGGCTGCGTTTACTTTAGAAAAAATCATTTATTTTTGAAAAAGAATTCGCGGACGGAGTCGCGGGCGACAGCTAGTATGTAATAAAACGTAAAAGTATTTTGGCTAGCTGATGCTACAAAGCTACTTCTATCTCCGATCTTATACATCATTTATCTTAAAGTATTTCTTATCACAATAACTTCCAGCAACAGCTACGTCTGCCAAGTCTCGCGCATATCACAATTTATTTCGTCTCGAAATGGTTGGGTTGGATTCGTCTGAGAATCGGAACTTGGCTCTGATTCAGCGAGTGAAACAAAGTACCACATATATTGTAGCAATTTAACTTTAAAATATACGTAATTCGGTGGTCCGTGTACGATGTATAGGTGTTTCAGAATGCTTGAGAAAACAAGAAAATTCATTTTAAACAAAAAACTAGGAATAAATCCTAATCTATGTAACAATTTTGATTAAAATTGAAACATCGTATCCTGATGCATTTAATTCCTATATAATTAAACTATATTTAAATCGAAGCAACAAACACATTTTATGCACAAACGAGTTAATAATTTCCGAAAAGACGTGAGTAACTGATATTACTTAATTTGGAAAAGGTGCTTCCCACACAGTCACTATACAAATATAACATTACCAGAACTATGGTATGACACAGGTACAAAATTTGCAAGAGGAAAATATCAAGATCTGTTGCATTATGACACATTATCTTATACAATTAATCATACGTAAATACGATTACTGAGGTACTTTTTTTTAAAGATACTTACGGGTTTGTGTCTTTTAGGGTCATTACATATGCTTCAATACGAGCATATGAGCGTCTGAGCGTCGACGGCTCAAGGGTTAAGCTCTTGACTTATAATCTGCAGGTACTGGATTCGAATCCTGCCATGTACCAATATGTTTGATTTTAGAATTTCATATATATATTCGACATACGCCGGGGAAGAAAAACATCGTGACGCAACCTGCACATATCAGCGAAGAAGTTCAAAAGTATGTGTTAAGTCAACCAACTCCCATTGGGCCAGCATGTTCGACTAAGGCCTAGACACCCCTAATTTATGGTAGGCTCCGAGCCCCTCATTGGGGACGTATGGTAGCTGCAGAGTATGCTTCAATCATTACATGTGTAGCTTAGGTGGCGAGCATGCCTGAAGGACAGGCGACGTTGGCGATCTCTTGTATAGGAAGCCAAGACCCACTTTGGGTCGCTGAGCGAGCGGAGTAAGTAAGCAACAACTAAAATGAACTATGTTATGTAAAAGATACTTCGAGTTATACGCAATCAATGCATTTCGATTTCTTCGATGTCATCATTATAAATCGATCAAGATCATCTGTAAGATATCAGTTTAAGATGCCTTACTAACATGCCTTAGATGCAGGGATTTCAAGTTATCTCTCAGTTTCGTAACTAGCAACTTAAACGTAACTTAGGTTATGATGACGTGTTCATATTATAATCTGTAGATCTATTGTCGACTTGAAAGCTTTAGAGTTGATAAAAAATCATTAATCTTAACAGTGAAATTAATACTTATTTGAACCTACATTAACATGAGCTTTTATATTCGAGAAGAACCTACATTAACATGAGCTTTTTTATTCTTTTATATGCGAGAGCTGCTCAGGTCATATCTGCACTGAGTTAAGCGTTCTCAATGTTTTTCTTTTAAGTTATAACCTACAGATTAAGTTAAACACAGTAATACAATTCAAAATGAGCGGTAAATGCAAATGACATGTAATGAGGAAAACGCAGTAGGCTCGTAATACCGGTGATCACCCGCCGAGGCATTTACGATGCGAGTCGTAAATTTGTGCAATGTTTAATTTTTGTTCACCTGTTTGTTAACTTCAGAGGTAATCGAGGTGCTGAGTGATAAATGGGTTCGGACAGCATCCGTATAAAGAGGTCACAAGACTTTATTACAACTTTTTAATAAGCAACCAAAGCTGCAAACTAAAAAACTTTATTAAGACCGTTTTCGTAAAATCGTTGAATACCCATCATCACTACTATTCCACACATTTCTATTCGCCGTCATATCCAAATTCATTCCCTTATTACATTCTCTTTTAAAGGTCCATATTTTTCTCTTTTTATTTAATTAGGTACCTTTAATAGATATATAACGATGATATAACATATTTGAAAAACATCAATGGCTCAGGGGTTAAACACTTAACTGCAGGGTTCAAATCCCGCCATGTACTAATATGTTTTTCGATTTTATAATTTCATAAGAACATTTAATCGACGTTCTTACGATGGAGGTAAACATGGTGATGCCACCTGGACATATCTTCAAAGATAAATGTAAAATCAACCAACCAGCATTTGACCAGCATGGTTGACTATGGCCTAGTCACTCAGTGGGCACGTATAGATCTGATGATGAACATATTTATCATGTTGATATCATTCTTAGGTTTCTTTGTAAAGTATAAATGAATAAAACCGCTAATGATATTCATGTGTGGATGTAATGCAAGATAAAGCATAAAGAAAGGCTATTGATGTACTAATGAATGTTAAGGAAGAAAGAAAATATCCATACAATTGATTCATACGTACATGTATTGATTAAATTAATTAAGTCAAAATAAAGACTATTATTCATTCTTAGTCATTGTACTTCAATATGACTGATCACAAATTATTCCTTACTTTATAACGTCGATATTAATCTATACATATAATAAAATCGGAGTGTCTGTTATATTGAAATAACCGGTTTTTACTACATGTATTATATATATTACTATATGTATATATATGGTATAATACATACACCAATATAACATTTTTTACAATTTTTGTCTGTCTGACTGTGTGTTCCGGTTAATCTCTGAAATGGCTAGACCGATTTTGACGGGACGATATTATTGGTAGGTAGCTGATGTAATAAGGAGTAACTTAGGCTACGTTTATTTTAGTAAAATTATTTTATTTTAGAAAAAGAACGCGCAGACGGGATTGCGGGCGACAGTTAGTCTATAATATCGTGGTGGTTTGAATTTTCAGATATCTCACTGATTAAAAACAGTTTTTATGAAGCGTATTCACGAGAGATTTAATATCGTGCGGTTCCCAATTAGGAGCGCACCGTTGTTGCAGAGATCTGAGTACAGAAATCTGGCGAATCTTTGGCTCTGTGGGATAATTGCCGGTTGAAATGCGTTAATATGGATTTTGCGTGTTCGCTGGTAGTTGGTGCGTTTGTGCCGTATACTGTCGACGACCCCCAAATGGGTCGTGTGATGATACGAACCCACTATGATAACGAAAAACCACAATTCACATAAAATTTCTATAATTCTATTACAACAGTCCTTTTATGTCTTAAAGAGGAAAGACTTGATTGTTTGTATTGAAGAGGCTCTGAAACTACTGAACCGATTTGAAAAAATCTTTCACTGTTGGCAAGCTACACTAACCGCGGGTCTAGACGTTATTTTCTTTATTTCTGCACGGAGTAAATCGCTTGTTTTATATATAACAAAATCATAAATCACTGCTTATTGTATTTAACAGTAATCCAACCAAACATATTTTTTCATTTCCTTACTGCGTAAGACGGTAATAATTGAGTTTGTGGTACCTATATACTCATCATCTCGTCATAGGAATTTTAAATGAATTCGTAAAAATATATAAGGATATTTGCCATATATTTCAACCGCAAGAAAACCTTAAGTATTAATACAAGTTATGCCAAAATTGCCTTCGACTACGTGTTGTTGATCTTACGTATAACAAATGAATGTGTATGTTATTGCTATTGTTTTAAGGTATATATTAAGTATATAACTGCATGTAATGCGCAATCAATCGATGTAATATGTTAAGAGCGCATTAAGAGGCACAGCACGAGTGTAGCAAAACGTACGGACAACGTTTGCATCAACGATACAATCAACTCAGTCGTAAATCGATTCAACGACTGTTTTATCAATTTGCGAGTCTACGGTAATTTGTTGGAAACTTTTCTATACTAATATTACAAGAGAAAAGATTTGATTGTTTGCATTAAATTGGCTCCGAAACTAATGAACCGATTTGAAAATTTTTTTCACTGTTGGGTTGCTACAGAATATGCTAAACTTTTTCATACTGATTTTGTTTCAGTTCTTCTCGGACTAAGTCGCAGATATAAGCTAGTATAAATTAAATACACAACGCTAATGCAGCCTTTTGCTACTTTCTTCTTCATCATTTAGTCGAAATTTTGTTATTATTATATTGGAGAATGTAGTGCTGGACCATATATCTCATGTCAAAATGCGGTATACTCCAAAGATATTACGGAGAAAGGTGATGAAAGATCATTTTGAAAACATCAAAATACAGCACAAACACCTTAAAAATCCTCTTTTACCAATAAAACATTTGACATAGCAATAGCAGTATTATCTGTAGACTAAAAGACAGCTGTGCTAACTAAACGGGGCCTGGTGTAGAGCGTCGGGGATTCCGGAGACCTTACTCACTGCGAGACAAAGCCACTGCCCGCTTAGTCAAGTGGAGAGTCGAACAGAAAGCATGGTGATTCAGCTCTTAATACTGGTGGCTACGATTCGGTCATTTTATGTATTAATGAGATTTATAAGAAAATTACTAAACGGATTAAACTTAAACAGAAAGTGGGAGAGCAATGTTGTACTTTTACCGTGAAAAATATAATCAATAATTCTTATCACAACTGTTTTGATGGCTACCCCTAATCGTGGCAAAATTTACAAGATGTACAGTTAGAAACAGCTTTTAAATAAAAACCATGGGTAGCCCATTAATCAACAAAAAACAAAACAGACAGGTAAAAAGTACCTGATAAATCCGATTGTTCAATAAGTGACCGATCGATCAAACAGACCAACAATCCTTTCTAATCAACGCTTATAAAATACAACGCTAAAATGCGAGGTACTTGACCGATTGAAACTGTAAATGAACGCGGCGCAAAAAAATATGACTGTCATTATTTGTGATATCGCAAACGTCTTGTCGACACTAACCTCCGTTTATCGCACTTAAGAAGATATAACAATAATGTATTAAAAAATAACGATCGGTAAAAATACTATCGTTTTACATCACAAACATTTTTCAAGTACTCACCATTTCACTAACAGTCTGCTAAGTAGGAAGTATTATCAAGTATCAAGACTTATCGTGACGATGTCTGCATCTTTACTAAATCCTACATATTTAAGTTGAAAAGCGTCAGTGGCTTAGGGTGATTCTTGACCTATAATCTGCAGGTCGTTGGTTCAAATCCCGCCATGTACCAATGTGTTTTTCGAATTACATATGTACATTTATCCGACGTTCATACGGCGAAGGAAAACACCGTGATGCAAACTGCACTTATCTACCAAGAAAATCAAAGATACACGAGAAATCAAACAGCACTGGATCATCGTGGTTAAGGTCTGGTTACCCCTAAGTTAGGGTAGTTTCCGAGTCCCTCAGTGGTGATGTAAAGTGAGCTGATGATGATACAAATTTAACGCTTCCAGGCATTGTTTGTAATTTACACCAACCCATCCATAACTATGTGATGAGCTTTAAAATCACAAGAAGCTGTTACAGACCGCAGCAAATGTCAGTAGCGGTACACAAACCAGACAAGCCATAAAATAGAACGAAACAATGAACTTTTATTACATTATGATAATACACTTGATATGCTTTTGCTCGGTTGAACGAACCATAAACTAGCTAACACAATTTGTTGTACTTATTTAGATTGACTCGATAATGTAACAACAGTTTAGACATAAAATACAACTGTGAAGTAAATTAGATCAATGCACTTTAATACAACTATGTATAATAAGTCTTAGGTATAATAAGATCTAAGTAACAAATTATTATGTTTCACGCGAATAAAGCTAGAACACTATTTTTTAAATCAACTCAAACAAAAAT
>JAAOEG020000027.1:9495419-9510974 GCA_011763625.2 Papilio bianor | reverse complement strand
GAAGATATCAATAAATAGCGGGAGAATTGAATTTTTATTGTCTCTCTACGCATAACATCGATATCGACATGTATCGTCGCTACAGTTAGGAATTAAATGATTATAAAATCCTACACTAGTTACCGTGTCATATATTGTTGTTCACAAGAGAAACAACTTTGCAATCAATTATACCATAAAATTTGAGATTTCAAATGAATTATATTAGAAATCAAATAACCGGACTAAGACGTAACATAAATTGGAACACTATTTTGAATTTACCTTAAATTTCTTAACCGCATCGAGTCCTGATTTATTTAAATTTTTAACTCATTGAAGGTATGTAATTTTATCTTAATGTTCAATACCAATGACGAGTCAGGCTCGTTATATGTAACTTTGATTATTAACATCGATGACGAATCTCACACATCAAATGTACCCAAAGGGTTAATAAAACGCATAAGCCATAAATCAGTAAAGAGATCCGCTCATTCATATGAATGCACTTTAATCATTCTGTCAATACATAGTTTTCCGACAGTAGCTAACGATTCTTGCGCCCACGTTGAATTAAATGCCAATACAATTATAATGTGCATTAGCATCGCGGCGACAAAACATGAAACCGCATATTTATGTCAAAGCTAAGACGAAGGCGGTTTTAATAGTTTATAATAATTTATGCATCTCGTCAAACGAGCCCAGGCGTGGCGCTTGTTCCACATTAGAAGCAATATTACACGATTAATTAATTATAATACTAACTATGAAGACACTACAAAACTCCTCAATTATATCGGCCAAATACTAAACGTAAGGAAAAGTTATCAGAAGTTTTCTAGAGGCACTCATTCCCGTGAGATTTTTATGGTTGGACAAACGGATGCGTAAAATTATTCCTGAATGATAATATTCTTTAAACAGTAATGAACTCAAACGAATCGATTGTCATAACAAAAGATGTTTATCGTGAGGGGCGTTGAGGGCATCGATGGATACGCATCAGTGGTCGATGTATAAATAATGGGGCAAGTGGGACGCCAACGGGGCGCCAAAGGGGCGCGTGATTGAATCGCGTGCAATCCACCCCAAAGTACTCACGTTCTAATACTTCTGATTACATATTTGTATATTACGTATCGTTAAGCACATCAAATTTTAAACACACTCCGCTTTATAACCAGCACGTGTCTAATCGATTATGCGTTAAAAATAATGGGAAAAATACATAGATTTTTCTTATAAGCGTAGGAAATTTATATGAATATCCCTTAATTTGTATGCTATGTATAAAATGCTATATGCTATTAAAAGTTAACCTTTCTAGATAAACACTTTAGTAAACATGTAAATTGAACGAAGTTTGTCTCATGTATTTCTTTTATGGTTATTACAAATGACGAAACAAGATACAAATATTTAGATTAACAAACTTTTTCTTTCGAAACTGTTAATGAATGAAAAGTGAACGCCCAAGTAAAAATAGAAACTCAATATGTATTACGGCGAGCGTCTCCAACGTGCCGTGGATGTGCAACCACTGCACCACGCTAATGGGCCATGTGCAGCTCCGCGAGCGCCAAAACAATAAAAACCTTAATAGCTTTAGAATAGAATAAAAAGTCGCAGAGCTTTTTGTGTCCATCATTATGATAAAAGTGCAGCGTTCACAGTAAGATTGGTAAGTAACGTTAATGTATTCTACATGCGGCATCTATAAATATGACGTATCGCGGACATGCCTGCCTTTAATGGCGCTCAGCGGAAAGTTTCTTTAGGTCCTCCTAATGCACCCAACGCAACATATCTTTTATTTACTATTTTTGTCACATCCATAGTACTTTATAAAACATTAATTTTTATTCAAGCAACATTTTATAAGTTAAAAATATCATTTAAAAAACCCAAACTTAAAATAGTTTACCCTCTTTTGCAATTTAAAAGTGTAAAATACTTGACGGTTTTAGAAAATTAGCTGAGATGTGTCGGCTTGTGTTAACGCGGTGTCCGTCGATCGTCCTGGCGGGCGATAAATCCTGTTCGACAACGCGTCTCTCAAGGGCGTGGCTATTTTTAGCCGATGCCGGGCGAAGGCCGCCGGTTCCCGTCGGACACGGGACGCGTCGTCCGGACGAACTCCGCCAACGTGCCTCTAACAAAAACCTAAGACCGCAACCATCGCTTCCCTACTCGCGCCATAGTAGAATCACACGTTTAAATTAAGCGATATATACGAAGAAAACAATTATATGCGCCATATTCAGATGATTGTAGTGTTAGGTTTGCGGTTGGGTGAATTTTAATGCGTTTCCGTGAATGCCTACAAAGGTAGCCGCCATCTCCGCCACGTTATTGTTATATAACGCTGTATATCGTACATTGATGACCGACACTGATACATATATTCAAACATTTAGTATTCGGTCCCGATCTCATTTCTGAGAATTGTCAGGTTAGGTATTTAGAACAGCTTCGCGATCTGTTTGCATTTTAAATATGGGCCGATGTTTTCAACGTTATGTGAATATCGCAAATTCCGGAGCAATGTGTGCTTCGTTTATTTGCTTTCAGTTGGTATTTAGGACGAATACATAAATGTAAGGAATTCAATTGTTTACAACCGAAATTAGAACAACAATAAACGACAAAGGTGTATGCCAAAATAATTATAAATAATGCTAAAATAATTTTGCTTATTCATGTGATGTAGCTTTTATTACACATATTTCTAATTTAAAAGCTTTACGATTTTGTTTAAATATCACACTAGTATTAAACATTTTTGAAGCTTTTTATTAGCTATCTAGTTAGTGTACATTGTTAGCAAATTGTTATTTAAACATCGGTCGGAAACGATAAACATTCGTGAAGTTACAAGAGAAGCGCGAGGCTACAACAAAGTAAGCGGTAAGCAACTGCATTCATTCATATAAGGTAAATAATTTAGGCATTGCTATTGGCTAAAGAACTAACAAAATTATAGACTAGGGGTGACTTAACTGACAAAAATCAATTGAAAACCAGATTTGATTACAATACATTTTGCCTAAGTTCGACTCGAAGCAATAAGATATTGCAGCAGAATTGAAACAATGTATTGTAACGAATAGGTTGAGAGTAATAGTACAAAACTCATAATTTAGTTCGGTACGCTGCCGTCAGGAGCGAGGGCAGCATTCGCGCGACAGCACCGAGATGGATGGTGGTGATACCGAGCACCCGCCATAGTAAGTCAAACTGCGATATGCGGATGTCTGGCAACGTCCGGCGCTGCTTTATGCCGCTGTCTGCCCGCGTTTGGCAACGTCTGGCGATATCTGGCAACGTCTCGCGGTGCTTTATGTTGGCGCCGATGGAAGCACATCCGCAACCACCACCACCGCACGTTATCACTAAACCACTATGATGAATTGTACTCGTCGGATATGCCAGAAAAGTAATTTTATTTGGACTGAACTTATGAAAGTATGCTTTTGCTTCTTGGACACTACATGTAGAGCCTACATTGCAAACTCTTGATTAGAACTTAATCTCACCGTTTTTTTTTCTTTACACTATATATTGAGTAAAATTGAAGAGAATGGCTTACCACTGCGGAGTGATAATGTCGTGCGCATACCACAG
The DNA here is from genome assembly GCA_011763625.2 of Papilio bianor. NCBI lineage: Eukaryota > Metazoa > Arthropoda > Insecta > Lepidoptera > Papilionidae > Papilio > Papilio bianor. The sequence goes on along the minus strand of JAAOEG020000027.1, from coordinate 9,507,365 downwards.
GGTCTAGGAAAAAAACTTAGCAATTCCATAGGGCTGGTTATCGCGGGCGGGCACTGGGGAGTGCGGGCGAGTCGCAGGACAGGTTGGACCGGCGTGGGCAAAAAGCGGGGTGGCCACCGCACGGGTCGGCGGCCCGGCCTTCGCCCCCGCCCCCCGCCGCAAGGACGCCGCCTCGCCGCTTGCATAACCGCGAGCACGCACCGCTGTACCGTTCCCAAGCAGACATCGCAAATAGTGCAACAAGCAATCTCTATCATTCATTTCATTTTATAAACTAGAATTACTAATATTAATCCACATACGTTTTCATAATAGTATCATACCGTTAAAGTATAAGGGCATGAACACGAATGACCACAGCACTGGCAGTTATCGCTGTAAATAGAATTTTAAATATGTAAATTATAGTCAAAGTCTTGCTAAACTGTAGTTTAACAAATTTATTTAACCTTATTGGTAATAATTTGGAGTTAATAAGACATAATAAATGAATATGCGAGATATGCGTCGGAGACGGAGAGCACTGAGCCTCACGCGTGCCAAGGCGGTGTCGAAGCGGCGTGTGTCCTTTGTTGTTGCCCATTATAGTGTCGTCGATCGTCCGCAGCGCGGTGCAATGAAACATGCATTTTTATTCGACGGGCTCGTACTTTATTCGCCGTCGACTGTACTTTTTGTAATGCCAACCTTTAGAAGCGTATGAATGAACCACGCGCGCCTCACATTGTGGTGGTATTTCTTTCGTATACTTGCCAATCTATGATTTTTAGCTATACGACCTTTCGTTCATATCACACGGATGCTGCAATTGCCAAATAAATATAATATCTGTCTTCACGTATATCATCACCATGGAAAATTTTATGAAGTGGCTTTTTGCACGGTCCATAACGCACAGGATTATATAAATTTGCCTATGTGCGCGACTTTTTCTGCAGCTTGCAAGTAGAGGGGGTTTCTATGAGTTGTTTATCTATTATTAAATCCTGACCTGTCTGGATACCGGGGCTATATGAGCGCGTGCGCATTCATATAAGTCCGAGGCTATGATTTAATCAGTTGCATTACTCGTCCGCCATAATTGGCCGGGTCGATTCTCAAAGCGGGTTCGTTGCATCGCGAGCCGACTATTTTTTGTTCTTGTTTTTCGGCATTAACTGAATAAATGAGCATTATTGTAAGCGATACCAAGTTTTTTGGATTCCGTCGACGACTGCACAAAGCTTATCGAGCGACAGTTTTATCGTAGTCGATTTTATCTCCAAGAATTTTAATGCGGCGATCGTAAAGTACAAATAATAAGGATTAAAAAAGTTAAAAATAATTTTTATTACATATATAACATAAAAACACACGGCGAATGGAACAAGTTGCAGTCTTTCTACGGACATGTGACACAGGAAATTTTTCCGGCTGGAATCTTTATCAACATGCCGTGACGTTATTTCTAGTGAGCTTATTAAGATGCGTTGCACATTTGCATGTCTTAGCTTTTACGGTGTAATAGCAACGACTGGGAGCAGGCGATGCGTCGGCCTATACATAATTGTAGGAACTGGCGGTAAGCGGCGCCGGGGGCGAATACTACATAATGAAGAGCGGCAGTGCGTGTTAATCGTGCGCCTGTGTGGTAGACGCGATAAATGTCAAAGCCGATTTTGTGTCCGCGGAGGGCGCTGCGGTCGCGACTGACATTTGCGGTCGAGTGGTCGCGGATCAAGGATCGATGCGTTCCTTGCTCGTTGTATGCGATCTCGTATTACCCTTATTAACATATCTCGTGGGATGTCTCACTCCAAAATGAAGAAGACAATATCCTTTTTCGTTCAGTATCAACTAAAACAACAGAAGAAATTGTTTCGTTGGATGTTTTGTTGTTTACTTTTTGTTTATAAGTCATCATTATCACTAACCTGTCCTTGTCCCTTCGGAGGGTCGGCACAGTATGTACTACTTTTCCACACATCTCTATAGCCGTCATATCTGAACTTTCTTTCACACAATTCATCCATACTTTCTTTAGTCTTCCTCTACCTTTATATCCATCCACATTTAATGTCATTACCCACTTATTTATATGATAATTATGTCGCATAATATGTCCATACAACGATAACCTTTTTTTTCTTAATTTCTCTACATTATATTAAATAATATTTTTCTTTATAACTAATATCAAATAATATTCTTACATATGTAGAACTTACATGCTCGGTGGCGCTTCATATGACGGTAGTTTCGTATTACATTTATCTCACGTTCTTACCTGGAAATAAAAGATAGCGTTAGAAGAATAGTTACAAGATTCTGTCAAGACGGTGTTAGCGAGTACCATAACATGCCTTTTAAGAATCAATAAAGCTGAACAAGGCACGGTTAGTTCTAGCAAATCGAATCTCAATCGTGACTCTAAACAGCATTAACAATTATCATTATATCATTTTAAAGTTGAGAGTTAGGTAAGAAAATTGTTCTAAATATCAAAGTGGTTGGTTTCGCAAATGGCAACATTTGCTGCGCTCGCGTCGTGCCTGCACAATGCCGCACCAGGCCGTTCGACAGCTCTGTACACTTGTAAATGTCAGACCACCATACAAACTTCTAGCATTCTAAACATTTAAATACAGTACCGACTAAATACGATTTAAATTGAATAGTCTCATTTATGTTACATTTAAGTATACACTTGAAAAGTTGCGGTAAAGGACAGATATCGCTTAGAACTGCAAAAAAGAGAAAAAAACTTTAAGCTAGCTATACACGTTAGCCCAGGCTTGCTGAGTGAGGGCCAACGCGAGTGTAGGCAAATGATTACAAGTGAAATGCTACTGTTTACACGTTTGGCAAGTCTAACACGATAATAGAACTGGAGCTCTGACAAACGTATAGACACCACTTGTCAAGCGCGCGCGAGCGCCTTTGATTTGTGAAAAAACCGACACGGCTCGGAAGTGAGGCAAGCGAGCCCTATACACGTTGGCGTTCGTAGAAATGCTGGAGCCCACTAATATTGGCGCGACTCACGCCAAGTTAGTAACCAATGCAAATGTACTGTCTACACGTTGGCATTCGCCTTCATTCGGCCACCATGTATAGCGGGCTTTTGTAAATTGATTAAACTGAGACTACAGGTGTAAGGAACTATTTAAATTTATATGAAATGATAAATTTTGTATTCCTTTAGTAAACATAAAAAGAGCTTTTCCATCTAACCTTGTTCGAGGCAATTAATTGTAAAACATTTAAGCAACACTTGTCCACAAACGCTTAACACAAAATAACATAACCAATCAATAAACCAATAAAAATGACGTATATGGCGCTCGGAAAGTCTGTAGCTAGTTCAGTTTTTTTTTCAATCGCATCGCCTTATAGAGCGACCACACAGCAACGGCTATGATGCATGATAGCACTAGAGGCTAGATTTATCACCGAGCAAAACTTCGTTTACAGGTAGTCCACGCACGTCGCGTAAGCGAATTTATTTTGCTTATGGTCATTGATACTACGCATGGACATGACCGCCGAATTAGAACAATCAAATTATACAAACGAATCAATTAGCAGTATGATAGTTTTATTACAAACCTAAATCTGTATAGAATTGAAACAGTGGTAGAGCCTGCTTTACCATCATAATGGAAAGAGTGTCTTATGGGTATCAATAACCTATTTTGTTCAAAATAATTATTTTTTACTTAATATATTTTGCTATAAAAAGTACCCGCTTATCAACAACTACGACAGAATCTATTTTTATGTTATCAAGAGTGCATTCCTCGCGGGAAATCCCTATTGCAGTGACAAGTGGAAGGTGCTCTCACCGTCTTATCATAGTTATTGCAATAATCACGTATTTGTAAATGAATTCAAATGAAAGAGAAAGATAAGGCGAGACCGGCAACCGTTTTATCCACTCTCTAGAGCTGGCTGTTCCTGTCGAGCAATCGCGGCAAAGTTGACAACATTTCAACAGTAAAACTAATTTAATTCAACAACAAGGCAAAGCATGGAGGCGTTCTTATTAATTTAGTGCGTTTTGACTCTATAGAAGCAAGCATGTCAATAGTGCAAGCTATTTTATACGAATTTACAATTTAAGTTTAACAAATATAAATATTGAAATAAAAAAAAAAACAATCATGAAATTGCTGCCTTGTACGAATGAATTGTTTTCTTGACACCAAGACATAAGGTTGCTGAATAAATTTAATATTGTTAATATACGTCGGTCCGTCTGTTCAAGGGCCGTTTATATGGAAATATCCCGGTCGCTGCGTGACGGACAGACGAACGATTGCTTTAATACTTTGCGCTAGTCATATTACATTGTTGTATTCCTCACGTAGCGATAAATCTTCAGCGAGACCCGTTACGCAGTTGTCGCCTTCTAAATGCAAAGTGAAACTCAAGTTAGAAGTTTGCAAATCAGCTTTGAACCGGCTCAAACTTCAGGTCACATAAACTTGAAATATTGAGCCGTGGCTCAGCAACGAAATTGATAGCTTAAGTTAATCGCAGAGCCCCCAATTATGACTATGCGGATACAAACTAAGCTGAGCTACGATCCGGCTCACTGATCTATTTTACTTGAGTAGCTCATCATGACTACGTAAGTTCTAGGACGTTAGCTATAAATTTAAAAGACATGTATCGCCGTCGAGTGAACAGAGTACCAAATAGATTTCACAGACAATGTAACATGCAGTATAAGACAGGAATAAATAAATTTTGAATAAATTATTTGATAATTTTTTCATAACCATAGGTTCGCAGACGGGAGATGTTTAGTTTGTTTCGTTAATATTTAATTCGTCCATTAACTTGTCATTGTTACGAGAATTAATTGAAGAATTCACATAGAACAATAAATTAAAGTCAATTTTAATAACAAACAGAGTTTGTATAGACAGTCAAGAAACCTATATTGAGTTGAGTCATCAGAGGTTCGATCGGAGAACCTACCAAATAGAACGTGAGACTTCGCGCGTGAATTTAGGCGGGAGCGGGTTGCGAGGCGAGAGATGCGTGATTGAATTCCGCCATTGCAAATTCCAAAAGCGCGCGAACATCGCCATTGTTTGAACGTTGCGCAACGGTTGCAAACCGTCCAAATGATTATGAAAAGCTCAAACGATCATTTACTTATAAGCCTGACAATATTATGTTGAAGCAAAGATAATCTATCTATAAACAGCTGTCGCGCGCGACTCCGTCTTCACGATTCTAAAATAAAAGTTTTTTTTCTTAAATTGACATAAGTTATTTTTCATTCATAAGTTACTCCTTATTACATCAGCTACCTGCCAATAAAAGTCCCGTCAAAGTCGGTCCAGCCATTTCAGAGATTAGCCGGAACAGACAGACAAAAATTGAAAAAATGTCATTTTGGTGTATGTACCGTATATATATTCATATACATGTATTAAAAAATGGTTATTTCAATATTATATGTATATGTGTATATGTATAGATTAATTTGTCACTTGATCTGCATTACACTGTAAACGATAGAGACAATCTTATTACGTCATCAAAACTATGCACGGAACAATATGTAACGTATAAGCTTAGCATTGTAGTAGTAGAAATCATATCGCAAGTAAGGTACAACATACAATAACATGTTCGCGAATATATCTAAGCGGCAGTAAGCGTCGCGAACGGGGTCAAGTATACCGGAAGGTGCGCGGGGCGCGTGCGCGCGCGCAGCCCGCTCCTATTCAATCTCTATCAGGGCAACACAATGGCGCGCAATCCGGCTATCTGCTGCATTGTCCGCGCTCTCAATACTAATGTCTCTATGCGATACTTCCTTTAATTAAATTAAAGTGCAAATTGTATACTATTATTTGTAATCACGGCGTGAGGACTATGACGTAATGAATGATGACATTACAACACCAATGCTAATTGACTCCGGCAGATTAGTTAGAAACTGCAGTGACTTGCGTTTAACTGGAAGTTCTACATAACAACACGTGCGGTACTTAAACCTTAACTTGACTTCATACATATATTATTAATTACTTTTACTCGCGACTTAGTCCGCGTCGAATTAATAAAATCTTAGTAGATTATTACTGATTATTGATTTCTGACCAAATTTATTACTACTACTATTAACTACATTTTGTACACTTATAGAATTCATACCACACTTTTGATCCCGGAAAAAGTTACAGTTCCCGTAGAATTCATTAATTTTGTTTTTTTTATGTTTAGGCCATAATTTTGCGACGGTTCAACATACCTTATATAAATTTGACACAGATGTAAAACAAAGTATTATAAAATAACACAAACGCTACTAAGATTATTTCTATATTTCGCGCGGACGGAGTCACGGGCGGAATTTGTATACATATAAAAATAAAAAATATATGACAATTAGAGCGCAACATCAATATGTATTCAATCAAGTGACGTTAATTAATAATATTCTTTAGCCGTAGCAAGATTATGATCTATTTCATACTAAATATGTATATAATTTACGAGTTGTACCCAATTGAGTAGTTACATAAGTGACGTGGACTCGCTAAACGAGGGTATTAAGGTAAGTTATTAGTTATGGGCTGGACACAAAAACGCGGTAGTCGGCTCTCATTAGCATTTGTCGACGGGTTTACTTTCGTGCTATGCAGTTTGAATAACCGCTCTAATACGGTCATTACGTGAACTACCAAATTACGAGATAGCTGTACCTAACGACTGTAAAAATCATTACAAACATAGAAAAAAATTTCTTTGGATGTTATACTAATCAGTTTTTTATCAATATTAATATTTTAAAATAAATAAACGCTTTTAAATCGTGAAAATTATATTGTACTTAAAAATTTACACGCCGGCAACGGTTTAAGAGAGTTGAAAGACAAAAAAGAATCCAATTAAAATTCATAGAACGGAGCAGGTGCGTGGTCGACAGCGTCATAACGCACCTTGGGCTAGGGTTTCCAAAGTGTTTAGTATCCAAAAACTAATTTAAAAAATATGGCTTTAACGTGAATATATCGTTACAACCTGCCTTGAATTTGCCGTTTATTTAGAAAATTTATTGTAAGGCTGGAAAATTTTTATTCAAAAAGTAAAATTTCGTAAGAAAATTTGACAGGAGAGCGATACAATGTAATATCTGTACAAATTTTATTTATTAATTAAATTATATAGACTATTAAGAAACATAAATAAGAAAATAGGTATAATTAATATGGCAACCCTAGAGCTAGGGTACTACGCGGTGTACCCCAACTGTGTACAGACAATTTAACACTTTGACGAAATACTCCCTATGTTTTCACGACCACATTATTTAATTGGTTTGTACGAATGAATAAATATACAAGTGGTTCATTTGCGAACCTTTTACTTTGACAGTACATATGTAGAACGAAGGTTTGTTTAGAGTACTAGAAAACAATATTGTAAAGTACAGTATATATATAATCTCCGATTGTATAAATCTTGTGACGTGTTTATACCATTGATTTCCACTCATAAACATTTGTCAAAAAATCGCATTATTATAACATATTAAAAAAATGTCTGTTAATCGTTTGGACCAATATTTGTATTATGATAATCAGAATGTCGATTTATACGTTCATCTGTAGCCAGCATTAAGTACTGGCAGCATTGCGGTGGCGTCGCGACGCTCAGGCGCCGCCACTGACGTGCGCGGCCAGCAGACGCGCGACCTCTCCTGATCCGTCGAGACCAAGTACGCTATTAACTCTGTTTAACGGTGCGTCATTAAATACCTTTATTCAAAATCATTATTATTGGTTAAATATTGATTTTGAATAAAGGTAAAGATAATTCTCTACAAATTTACTTCGACACAGTAAAGCTTCGCGATCTAATCGTAGTACCTAGTGTTTACATTTCTAAAGAATTAACATTTGTGTCTTTTTTGTTTATTATTCCGCATCCGGCGTACACTTTCCAAATGAGCGTGTTTGAAAATTGCCGCATCTTGCGCCGTGCTGCTAATAGCGCAATTTGTAAACCGCTCTCACGTAAAATTCATATTGTAAGTATAATCTTTTGACACATTCAAATCAGGCATTACCCGTACTGACTCGCATCACATTCTACGCATTAAAATAAAGTGTTGGACAAAATACGGTAAAATCTAAGTTCAACAAGTTCCCTACAAATTTTCTATGTACACTTTGCTTCAAGTTTTACAAACAAAAGCTGTTTCGATTTCCGCACACAGTAAAGTGTAACAAGGTACGTTCCCGGCGGGGATTGGAAAGCAAAACGTGCGCTATGGCACGGTTAAATTGCGAGCTTTATGGGCCACGGCGGCCGCCCCAGCGCCCGCGGCCAGTTCAAAGGGCTACCCTGTGCCCTAGACGATTAGGGCGTGATAGTTTCAACTCCGCTCAAGGCATACTACGCCTTCTATCTAAAAGTTTAAAGAACATTATACTGTAGCTTGTAGTAGTGTAGTGTAAAGTGCCGGAACCGCAATCCAAAGGCTTCGTGCGCCAGGTAAGGGAATAAGAATTACTCTCGTTTGGAAAACAATGGGCACCGTGAGCAATCGGTTTTATGAGTGAAGCTGAGGCGCAGGGCAGGGCGTGCACATCGAATTGACTTTATTCGATTTGCTTTATGCGGAAGCGAAAGAAACTGGAATATAGGTTAAGCAATCGCATGTAGGAAGCATTTAAGTAACCTCTGCGATCGTAATTCAAAACAAAGTTTCATCGATATAAGAGCTATACTGAGGCTATGGTTGTGGTTGCTTTACAAAAAAATTTACATATCGTGTCGCCAATCTCATTCGGGTCCATTACTACAGCGTTACGTAAACAACTCTCAAGAGATTCGCCTATTATGATTAGGCAAACGGTTGTTTTGGACATAATAGTGTATTTCGTTACGTGATACATGTTGCAAAAGCGGGGGTGGCAGCGAGGACAATCCTAGCTCATTAATGGTCGAGCGTACTGGCCGTTACAGCGATCAGATAGCGCTAGCGATTCTTAGTAAGCCCGATGAAAAAGATTTTTTTCTTCGAAACCGGTTCTAATTAGCTAAATTTCAACAGTGCGTTCTTGGAAGCGCGTGTAAATACGCGCCTTTAGGCGTCGACTGCGTGTAAAACGCGCGTTTCTCAATCACGTCACCGGTCAGGATGCGGTTTGAATATTACACAGGATCAGAATCTTCAAACGTCAAGTAAACAGTTACCTCACTGTAGGAATTATGGGTTTGGCATTGAAACATGTTAGAAACTTTAGAATATTTGCATAATTTAAGGTCAACATACAAAAACTTGCGTAATTCACGTACAGTTACTAAAAAATAAACAAAAAAATCAGAAAAATGTACACAAATGATAAAGCTGATGAGCGATATCTTCTTTCTCTATTGCCGCAACTAGTAAATAAAGGGGCCCACTTATTTAAATCATCCATCAAACGTCGTTAATCGACGTCTAAGTGGATATAAGCTTTATACTCAGAAACAGGTACCAAAACTCACTTTATCATGAAAACAAGAGGATACGTGTTAAACGCTATTTAATCCATTCTTGACCCAATGTATTTTGTAGTTCCAATGACCATTCTTTATAGCTTATATCATCGTATTTATGATTTGATAAATAATTGTTTAAAAGCCAGTAAAGTTTTTTTGTATAAAGCAAAGTTATGGAGGTAATAATCATAGCTTAAGTAAGATATAAAATAAGTGTCTTATTGTGTCTACATTTTTATGAAAGTCGTCACTATCGAAGCAGAATAAAGTAAATGTATGACTATATATGACAAACTTCTCACAATGATTACAAAGCGTTTCTATGAAGATAATATATTTAAAAGAGATTTCTAAACATGTTTGACACTATCTTAGATTAACGATCGCTAAGTACCGTTTGCATCTGAGCTGATAATAAACCTTCATGGTTACCCGTAACGTGTAGCGTATGGGAACAATGTCACGACATTTAAAGAAATCATCTTTCAAAGTGAAAGGGACTGAATGTAATAAAACAATACCCACGCTTTTACCACATTTAAACCATTTAATGAAAACTAAAAAACAAAAATTGCCATCTTGTTTACATATTACACTAAAGTAAGGAAAACAAAAAACTAACGACAGCCAAGACTTTTAAAATTCAATGGAGACAATGCATGTATATTTTTAAAAGCTGCAAAGCAGGTAAGTTGATATAAAACTGTTTTAATATTCTCGATAATTACTCCATACGATTAACAAATAATGAACATACACTGTAGGCCGAGACTTAGGTACATCGTGTACCGTAAGCGGAACTCGCACCTACAGTCATCACACAGCCGGACTTAATTAAACGATAAATCCACTCTATAATGAATCTTAAACGGCGCCGAGGGGCCGCGTAAGTGGAAAGCGGTGGAAAACTTAAGGGGATCAAAAACGCCGCGCGGCCGCTCAATTAGCTACGCGAATGCCGAGACCCAGTATCCCCACTACACGTTCCCCTGACAACGTCCTACAGGTGACGGTGAGGAGACAGGGACGTCACGTGACCCGGTCACAGCACGGATACGACACGGCGGCAGCGCGGCACACTGGTACACTGAACGACTTTGCCACGTTACTCTAAGAATATTTCTTTGCAAAATACCAACTTCGAAATAAAATTGTAATTGTCCATCCATTTTAAGCAATCAGACACAAAACTTAAAATTAAATTTTGCATCTTAAATTTTACGCAAAGAAATAACACTAAACCTACTTTGTAAGGAAGCGAGGCATCAATAACAATACGCTGGACATTACATTAAACTGTATCCCGTTACAAACTAATATTCAACAGATGTATGAACAGCTATAAACTAAGCAGATTATTAACAAACAATACGCTGTAAAAACATAGAAACAGTAATGTAAACTGTTAGAAGCACTAATAATTTAACATTCTAAGCTACAGCAACATGGAATCTCTAATACAAACATCTTACTTGAGACAATATGCAATAACAAACAGACAAGACATACTGTGTCATAACTCTGTGTTAGTCATTAGTGCAGAAAGATCAATTTGAAATTATTTGTCAATACCTAAGTTGTTATATCTATACATATAATAATATTGGAGTGTCTGTTTGTAATATTTAAATAACAGTTTTTTACTACATGTACATATATGAATATATCTATATACGGTATATACACCAAAATTACATTTCTTCAATTTTTGTCTGTTTGTTCCGGCTAATCTCTGAAATGGCTGGACCGATTTTGACGGGACTTTTATTGGCTGGTAGCTGATGTAATAAGGAGTAACTTAGGCTACGTTTATTTTAGAAAAAGAATGCGTGGACAGAGTCGCGGGCGACAGCTAGTCTATCATATAACTAAGATCAAAGATCAAACTGTACGAGTATACACCCATGGATCTAATAAAGTATCTACTTATAAATAAATGTAACTGACGCCAGACCTTTTCTAACGTAGGTTTTAATTAAACGATTACTAGTACGATCTTATTAAGCTGTACATAAAGGTCCCTCTATCAATGGTCCCTCAATTATTATAATCTCCCCCACGTGCAGGAGAACATTGACTCTTACATGAAACAAAGGCCGCTCGCTCCATCAATCTAGATAAATAGATAATATGAGTGTCATCCAGCGTCGTGCAGTAGCGACAACAAACAATACAGGCGCGGCAGTAAACTATCTCCCCTCTTATCTGCTTAAAATAACCTTTGGGCAAACAACATTGACAAGGCTGCTTACCTTAAAATACTCAAATTACCAGACGTCGCCCGCGACTCCATCCGCGTGAATCTATACATATAATAAAATTGGAGTGTCTGTTTGTAATATTGAAATAACCGTTTTTTTCTACATGTATACCAACATATATACGGTACTAACACCAAAATAACATTTTTTACAATTTTTGTCTGTCTGTCTGTCGGTCTGTTTGTTCCGG
>JAAOEG020000027.1:9361563-9373216 GCA_011763625.2 Papilio bianor | reverse complement strand
AAAAAGATGGCGCGTAACCGAAAAATGTGACGGTAAATTTTTTTCCAACGCCGATAAAGAAGTTTCACTTCAAAAACCGCTAAAGGAAATAGTATAGTAAATCTTTGGCATAACCCAATTCCCGGACATAAATATAATGTAGAATGAACCATAAACATTATAGAAGTGTTTTAAAGTCATTATTGGTGGCTGCAGCTGCGCCGGATATTACAAGGATATTGCGAGAGCTGCTGCACTGCTACTGATTACGAAAACCTTATATTATGACAGGATATTAATAAAAAAGGCGCTTATAATCTTAAGAAAATGTTTATTCCAATTTTTATTTATAAAGTTCACACGGTTTATAATAAACACAAGTGCTACAAATCCTTTGTTTTCGAATTTTTATACAAAAACGGGTAACAGGCCACCTGAATTCGTTAAAATAGCAAAGCTACTGTTAACCATAGACATCCGCTATTGCAGATGCGCTGCGTACCGTTTTAGTGACGGAAAGAAGAATCAAAAATAGAACATTCCGCTCATCGTCAAATTCATCTGCAACTTCTTGGATGCAAATATATATAATTAAATATACGTAACGATGTAATGTTTTACTATAATTTCAATTAATAATCCCTGCCTATTAAAGTTTTGGAGATATGATACATTAGCAAAGCTGCGTTAATAAATGTAGTGTATTGCACTAATGTGGGTACTCCTATATAATGTACCGTCAACTTACACATAATAAATCAGTCCAATACCAACCGCCGTTTCATTCATACGTCACATACTTAACAATAAAAAACAATACAGACTCCTGTTGACTGTTGGGAAGTTGGCAAAAAATCAGAAGCATTGGTTTCAATAGGAAAACACCTACAAACAAGAAAACGAACAACAAACTATAATAAATCCATTCTGAAACAAGTGCTTAAAGAGATTATTGATATAGTACAGTGGCCTCTGACGACGCTAATGCACTTGCAGATAGATTGTCTTCTTTCTTTCAGCTAGGTAAACCCTACGCATATGTTTTATGTAATCAATTATATAGTATACCGATCTATGATTACCTGCAATGTACCTTAAAATTTATAACGTGATATTTCACGTTATAAATTTTAAAGTACATTGTTACACATACAGTTACACGTACATAAGGTACACTCTATTGTTGCACCGACTTCGTTTGGGGTGAACACGAACATTTGATCGCTAACTATTATCAGAGATTGAACACCGCGAACTACCCGAAGTGTACATAAATAAATTAGAGCATTACTGTATTATGCAGTAACGGATAGCTATGAGTGTCTCAATTAAAATTGGTGACCTACAGATCAGCTCTCGGTTCATTTGTGAAGCAGATCAGTAAACCGGCTAGCAGACCAGCTCATTTTGTATAGAGTTACGACTTGCGTGTCGAGCTGCGAAGTGCGAGTCACCAAACAGGTCCAGACTTGTTGGCTCACCTAGTACATCGCGCTGAGCCGTGAGCTACCAATTTAATTATTGAGCCGCAGGTCAACTGTTCAACTCTCTTAATGTGAGCTGAATTTTTGATCCGGTACAGAGTTAATTTACACACGTCTAGTAAGGGGAATATTGTTAATGACATCATTGATCTTACACAATATTTTATTATAAAATATTATTCAATATTCTGCAATGATTCACCAATAATTATGGATAAATAGCATTAGGTTTTAGGTTTCTTTACATCAATTCTATGATTATTTTAGTATTAGCTATTGCCCGCGACTCCGTCCGCGCATTTTTAGAATAAAACTTAGTATCCTATGTGTTATTCCAGATTATAATCTATATCAGTGCAAAGTTTCAGTAAGATATGTTGCACCGTTGCGGAATTATCGAATAAACAAGAAAAACCACCTAACCCTCGGAAACCGTAACTTGCCATGCCCATGTGTTCTTCCGGACTTTTCTCTACATCTATGCTCAAATTTTGTCGCGATATGATGAGCCGTTTAGGCTCCAAACTCTAATAAACATCCATCCATCCATCTACCTAAACTTTCGCAATTGAATTACTAAGATTAAGATAGTATACCTGAAGGAGGTAACTGCCAGTTAATAATGATTATCTTCTAGTCTAAAGGATAAGACACAAAGCTTCTTTACACAATGTCATTATGTAAATCCAATATCGAGAATTCTAAGAGTACTCAATTAAATTAGTATCGTTAGTAATGTAAAAATAAAAGTCTTGGAATGGCGGCCACGAACAGGTCGACGCAGCGTGGGTAGGCCTCCCGCAAAATAGACCGACGAATCAGTCAGGATTGCGGGAGTGCGGGTGGCACAGGACCGACCGAGAGAATATTTCTCGTAGGAAGGGACAATGGATCAAAATTAGACCTTCGAACTCTGATGAGTTTGAAGAGACGGCAGATAATATGCAAATGCCCGCATACCGACGTAAACAAACGCTGATGGCTCTCGATTAGAACATAATCTAATTGCGAAGCCCTTCTCGTACTTTATTGTGAAGTGCCATTAAGTTACTAAGCCCTTGTGCTAGCGCACTTAATTGAAGGATACATTGTGGTTCCCCCATGTAAGAGCTGAATACCTATAATATTAAGTGATAGGAATATACAAGACGTGAGAAAAATAAATACATTGAATTGCAGAACAGTACCACTGTTCTGCAATACAATGCCAGCAACAACACCATCTGTTGCACGAATCGGCTCGCCTGGTGTAATACCAGGACCACACAGAGGACAGGCGTGAAGTGAAAATAATTTCGAGTTTCGTCTGATGAGTGTGGTGCCGGAGACCTAATTGTAATCTTCTTTCCCTTCCCACACTTTTCTTATAGGGAACATTTGATGGAGGAGGGGACGCATAGGAAAGGAAGATATACTCTTTTCGTGTGTCTCCTTCTTCGTCAATTAAAGGTAGGCAACGCATCTGCAATAGCCGATGTCGATGGGTAGCGGTCGCTTCCCCATTTTAGCGAATTCAAGTGGCCGCTTGCTCGTTTGCCACCTTATAATATAAAAAATGTTGTCCGGCGACAATACACAAAGTAAATTGTTATCTCGGTGTTCTAGGATCAGTAGATTGTATGCTTCATCAAAAAAGGTTTTAAATATATCCTATAACCGAAGCACCATTTGGAAATTATTAGTATTTTCGTAACCAGAATGCTAGTGATAAATTTTCACGGAAAATTTCCTAAATGCGTATGCTGCGTCAATTAGTTATGACTCAGAACTTCAGGAATGGCTAAGAAAATACTAAATTACAGTTACAATGGATTTGATACCATTCACAGTACGGAATAAGATTGAAGTTTCATTGAGTTGTTTCGGATATAAACCAAACTGGTGTTATGTAAGCATTGAGTGATGTTTAGAGTTATTGAAATTCAGTTAAGAGGGCATACGTAGTGGTAGCACTCACCGCCACTCGACCGAGCTTTGTTTGTTTACAATCATAAATGCGGGATGGATTGCGCGAGAGATATTATTTACTAGCGTCATTGATACAGTCATCAGCACATACTCAATTATCTCGCTATTCAATTACGATGACTCATTTCAAATGCTATTACAATTTAAACCTTAAAGACAGAAAATATAGTTTTATCTTAACCTTAATTCTTCTCGTAATAATATTTTAATGCGAAAGTTTAGATGGATGTTTTTTAGAGTTTGTACTCTGTAACTAAACCGCTGAACGGATCTCGATTAAATTAGTCATAGATGAAGAAAACAGTCTGGAAGAACACAATGAGTATTGATCACGGAAATAGTTACGGTTCCCGAGGGATACGTACTTTTTTCTTATGTGTTCGATAATACCGCAACGGTTTAACATAACTTACTGAAATTTACCACAGACAGTTTTTCTTAATTCCGCGCGGACGGATTCGCGGGCGCCAGCTAGTTTCTAAATAAAACGAAATCCTTAATAATGAGTATCATTGTAATTAATATTTGATACATATTTTAGGTAACAGAAAAGCTCTGACTGCAAAAGTATCGGATATCTTTCTACTGAGGTCGTCCTGGTATTTATTTTGATACAAATAATGGAAAATTTTACTAGAAATACTCGTAGAATATTTACCTAATAATTCACAATGACTGCATTCGCATAATTCCTAGTTTCGAATGAAAATGGGCCACGCGTTCCAAGATGGCGGCGTGTGTTTAAGAAAATTAACAGGCCGTGGAAACGTTGAGGGAATATCTCTAACGTGATTTTAAGAGACGTATCTGTTTGTGTTTAGAATTTAGTTACATTTGTAATGAGTTATCTAAAGAGCTATAGCTTCTTTCGTTGCAAGGGTCGACTTATGTCTATTTAGGACTTCAATTTATCGGTTGAGCAGCATGCTGAGCCGACCATGAAGCCATGCTTTATCTACTTACAATGGAATTGCGTATAATTAAAATGATCTGTTACTTGTTGGCACGCAAGCAACGGATGTGGTCATTATTTCGTAGGATAATTGCGACTTTTATGTTTTTTAACATGTATGTTTATTAAATTCGTTAAACAATACTTTATACATTTTCTTTTATCTTATTCTCGATTTAAAGTAATGCGATAAATTAAAAATGAATACCTTTTAATTCCAAATACGAAATTATAAACCATTTATAAAAATACAAACTGTCGCCATCGATTCCGTCCGCGAGGATATAAATAAAACTTCGTATCCTATGTGTTATTAGACTATATTCTATATCGGTGCTATATTTCAATAAGATATGTTGAACCGTTGCGGTGTTACGAGTAAATATTTCTGGAATCAAACGTGGCCTATGTGTTTTTCCAGACTATCTTTTACATCTATGGCAAATCTTCATCAATATCCGTTCGGCAGTTTCGGCGACAAGCTCTAACAACATTCCATCTATCCATCTAAACTTTCGCATTTATGATATTACTAAGATAAATTATATATTTAATTTATAAATATAATCGATTTTTGTTTGGCGATCTCTAGGGGGTTCGGGCGTCCCCGCAGTCTCCGTGTGAAGGTCCCACTGGCGCAGCGTATTTAAGTGTATTATGGGGTCATTGTCGCATTGCCTCGCTCAACTTCTTTCCTTCATCTATTCACTCCCTTTATACCATGGCGAAGAAGCAGAAAAAGGATATTGGGACCTTCAAAAGTAGAGTGAATAGGCTAGCGCGTAACATCTTACGACCAAATCTTATCTAACACCAAATCAAATCAAAAAATCAATCTAACACCAGGTGGGATTGATGTCAAGCGCTGGCTTATCAAACGTAAAAAAAAATCTGTTCATTCAATAATTTATTTTTATTTTTCTTAACGAATGCATAATTTAAACGTACGAGAAGTAATTAATAATGACAAAGCTGGTATGACTGTCAATCGATTTGCGAGAAGATAATTTTCCGTAGCAACGTACTTATTAGTCAACAAATAGATAAGTTAATTGTATTTAAATTATGCGTAGAATTTTTTACCATATATAGCTATATAGCTGCGTCTCGCACAGTTTATTTCGTTTTTACCCCGTGGCGAAATTACGTAAACAGGAACGTCAAATTTCATACAAGACGGATTACAATAACACTGTGGCATGTTTTGCCATATATTAGTATCTTTGTTGTTATTTGAGAAACATCCATTATTCGTAATACTAAATAACTAGCTGTCCGCGACTAAATTCGCTCAGAATTAAAAATAAAACTTCGTAGCCTATTAATCCATACTAGGTTCTACATCTGTGGCAAATTTAATTGAAATCTGTTGATACTTCTTGGAGATACCTACATACAAATATCCATCCATACATCTAAACGTTTTATAATATTCGTAAAATCGAGTAATCCAGTTATAAACGATAACAAGATATGTATGGATATCACATCGTAAATCCAAATAAAATACGGAATACACATAAATTACTTCATAAAAACAAAGCATCTACATTATCTTAGGAAAACTAACGTCCCTTTATGGATAACATAACAATTGCAAATAACATGCATTATACAAAGCACGTATAGGTTTTATAAATTAAATAAATTGTCTGGCATCTTTACATCTAGGTAAAGATTCAATAGATAAAATCGCAGCAATCGCTATAAAAAATACTTTGGCGATGAAAATACGATATTGACATTTATACCTTATATTTTTTCTAATTCAATAGCTCTTTTCAAAGAATAATTTAATATTTAACTTTAACAGTGGTAGAGACCGCTTTGACATCTTCGCACGAATGGGCCGAGTCCGGTGTAATAACACGACCACACAGAAGGCAGACGACAAGTGGAAGCTATTCCACGTTTCATCTGATGAGTGTGGTGCCGGAGACCTAATTTTAGTCTAATTTCCCTTCCCAGCCTCATCTTACAAGGAAAGGATGGGAAGGGGAACGGACTTGACGGAGGAGGATACACGTAGGAAGAGCAAAGGTAGGCAACGCATCTGCAATTGCGAATGTCTATGGACAGCGGTCATTTCGCTATTTCAGGGATTTCAGGTGGCCGCTTGCTAGTTTGCCAACTTGTAACATAAAAAAAAATTAAATGCTAATTTTTATAACTGTTTAACGACTTCTTATAAAAGCCCTACGTAATTTCCGGTTAAACTAAAATTAGGTACTAAAAAGGTACGAAAAAACATATGCAGCATCGCACAAGCTTTCTTAAATCATAAATATTGCACGTACTTTATCTTAATAAATCTTAACACACTGAATAACTTGTGAAAAACACGTGTACACACTTAATTACTGAACAATAAAAATTAATTAAAAAGTGACAAATTAAAGTCATGAATATTGTGGTGTATTGTATTGGGTCTTCGTTGTATATTCTTGATTGTCTATGTAGACACATTTGACAGTCGAGGAGCGACGGTGTATCACGATCTATGGCCTATAGTGGTATTAAGACAAAGTTATTCTAACCATCTCTGTCCAGGACACAGAGGCATAACAAATACCCTCAAGAGAAAGTAAAATCTCCTCTAGTATATCAATATTTTATAATTATTGATATTTCGGAGTCGGTGTCGGCCGAGGCAGATTGACATTTTTATCTGAGATGTGTTGAACACAATTACATTTAAGTTCCTACAGGCTGAAACAGCTTCAAAAGTTTTGTGGTAACACACATATAAAATATATAGACTAATTGAGTACCTCCTGCTTTTGAGATGTCGTTCAAAAAGTAGAATTAGAGCATCCCAGTAGAAGGCTGACTTAAATTTATTTTCGTTAGTAAGTAACAATAATTTGATCCAGTTTTTTTTCTTTTTATTCTCTGTCGAAGCAGGTTTATCTAGTTATATATTTTATTATTTTATTTATATTACTAAAACATTTAAATGTACGAATTATTTAATTAAGGACATAAAAATAATACATTTAATCTGTCATAAATAATAATGTAATTATAATTTAATTCTCAACCGATATCATTTTCACTTCATTGGACATTGATATAAGTAACATTTATAAAAAAAATGCAAAATATGATAATTTTTAGGAATATTTCACGTAATGGCCATTAGCATGATTAAAATATATTTAATCTGTCTTATATAATTCAATACTCAAGTAACATCTTTTTTCTCTTTTAAACATTGGGATAGAAAAAAATATGATTTTGGTTATTTTTTAAGAATATATGCCTAGTAATGGCCATTAACCTTGATAATGCGCGTGGAATTTGTTCCACGCGGTTGTTATCTATGAGATAAGCGTCATTTAGATAAAAGCGACCCCTAACGGCTTCTGTTGAATCAATTAAACTGTTATCATTTTTTTTATCATTGTCCCAATATCTATAATATAAAGAGGAATGGTTTGATTGTTTGTTAGCATTGAATAAGCTCCTAAACTAAAGAACCGATTTGAATAATTCTCTCACTATTGGGAAGCTATATTAAAGGGTACAATAAGCTATTTATTTTTAAATACTATTTTTTTTTATTCTGCGCGGACAAAATTGCAGGGAAAAGCTAGTCTCGCATAAAGTCGACTGTATAACAGTTCCCACATAAATTTCAGGTATATTTTTTTAGATTATATAATGGCAAAAATGTTACATGAATTAATGATTTTTGTCAATTTTATTAAGTTTAATTTTAATATTTATGGTTTTTAGACGTTTTAAGAAACATAATTTAATGAGATTTTAAGGGATTAAGTTTTAACGTAGAAAAAATCAAAATTATAAAAGATACCAACTTAAACATTTCTTTTAACTAATCTGTAGCACAAAATAACACACGGATTAAACAAAGCCACTTACACGCTTGGCCTTAGTCATAGGTTCAAATGATTACTATTTATGTAAATACATATAATCTTTATACATAAGTGAATGCATTAAGGGGTTTATTTACCAATAGTCATGTCACAGATAAGAATATGGGAATGATTTTTAAGCATAGTTGGATTATCAATGCATTAACGTGCTTACGCATTGACTTACGGTAGGTTTGCATTGTTAAAAAACATGTTATGAAGCAAAATATATAGAAAAATAGTATTTGGACCTTCACCGTAAAATTATAAAAAAAAACTGTTTGGAATTATAAAAAAACTTCAGTAGGGCAGGGCAGGTTTTATCGTTCGTTAATCGTTAGTAAGTATTTAGTGAAGGTGTGTCAAGTGCAGTAAATCTTATCTTTAGGAATACTTTGTTTTTGTAAAAAATGTTAGTTGAGCCGGTTTCAGGGTACGTCTATTGTGATAAGCGGAAGCGATTTATAACAACGAAAGCAAACTTTTACCTTCACTACGACATTATTGGAATTCAGTTATTGTAATATAATTTTAAAAACCAGAATATTTAAACATATTTATAACTGACTAGATTCTACACGCGATGTCGTCTACATAAAATTAAATTAACATATAGTCTATACACAGGGATAATATCTCTTTTCAACAGTGAAAGATTTTTTCAATCTGTTCCGTAGTCTCGGAGCCTATTTAATGCAAACAAATATTTCCTCTTCATAATATTTGCTTAGTTGTCTAGAAATAAAAAAAGTGAGCGTATAAATCAATATCAGTTAATTAAAGTGTTATTTCTTTCTTTCTGACAAACTGAATACTTAATAGTCAAAACGTAAACAGAGAGAACAAACACACCACAAACATGATTTCATAGAAAGAACTCAAAGCAACACAATTAGCATCATTAAAGTGGGTTAACGAGTACCCTAATTACTGTTTATCGACGGAAGCGGTTAGTAAACATGTCGTGATAACCTCTACTTTTCTCTAACGGCTATAAAACTATACAAACACACCAGCAGACTCTACGACGAATACAAGATAACTAGTTGAGCTTTTTCAACTTATAATGATGGGCTTTTGCCCATTTTTCGCGATTTTTCGCAGGCAGAAGACGCGTTGGAGGAAAGAGAAAGTCGTGATTGAGAAGCATCCGGGAGTGGACAGCTATTGACAGCGTTATAAATCTTCATAGTTTGGCACATGACAGGGATAGCTGACGTCCAACCTCAAGTTATAGAGAAGCATTTGAAGAAGAAGAAGAAGTTCAGTTTATAAAGTTTCCTTAGTCTATTAAGATAAACAAACCTAAACTAGTAAATAAACTACCAAACGCAATAATAGATTCGAAGATTATTTTAGTTATAGATGATTAAAAATGAATGAATGAATAAAGAATCAGAACTCTTTGGTAAAACAAAAATGAATCGATATCGTTCAGTCTCTGGTCGTTAATTTTTTAAATGACAGTAGGCATGAATTCTTTTAAGATTCAAACTAAGAAAGCATATTTTTTTAATGATAGGATAAAAGGGCAAACGAGCAGCGGATCGCCTAAAATTATTTGATTCGATGCCCATAGACATCCGCAACGCCAGAGGAACCACAGATACGTTGCCGGTCTTTTAGGGATTTGTACACTCTTTTCTTGCAGGCCCCTAAGTCGTAACTTTTCGGAAATATCGCTGAGGATAGTGTATTCCACGAGGTAAAAAAACTCGCGAAAACCTCGTTTAATTTGTTCGTTACTTGTACACTTATTGTTTTAGTATATCTATCCTGGACTTGGGTTGCTCGAAAGAAATCACTTATAACGCCGCCCTTGCCCTCGTAAAATATCTTAGTTAGTAAATTGTAAGTCTTATTTGTGGGCAATAAAGAGTAAATAAATAATAAATTTCTAACCAATCAACAGAACAGAACATATTACAAACTAGAAAACTCCAAGCAAATAATCTGAGGATTTTAATCACCAATGAATACTAAATTGTAAGATGTTAAGATTATGTTAGAATAGGTCTTCCTCCACATCTACGCGTCAGAAATAAACAACGTTGCGTGTTGCGTATGCGCATAACTGTTCGTCGAGTTTACGCTGGTGTTTGAATATAAACACGAAAGATTCATATCTAGATAAGTATCGTGACACTCGCTACGTGACGGTAACGTTTCTTGTAAACAATATAGTATTTAAATTAATGCAATAGTAATTTTCCCCCAGCTGACATAAGTTGAGACAGTAAGACAATAATATCTTTTCCCTTCCCACACTTTTCTCATAAGGAAAGCATGGGAAGGATGAGGGGACGTATAGGAAAGGGGGATATACTCTTTTCGTGTGTCTCCTTCTTCATCAATTAAAGGTAGGCAATGCATCTGCAATACCTGATGTGTTGGTAATGGTCGCTTCGCTAAATTAGCGAGGTGCTTTGAAGTTTTGCCACCATATAATATAAAAAAAATACTAGCTGTGCCTGCCCTATGCGGTGGACTGACCAAATACGCACCGCACTTGACACCACTATGCATAACGTTATCCACATCGCAGAGAACCACACAGAATGGAGGAACACCGCTCGAAAAATCGTCAAGAAAAGAGGTAGCGACCCTTAGAAATAAGGAAACACAGCAGAGAGAGAGAGTGAGAGAGAGAGAGAGAGAGAGCTGTGTCCGCGACTTCCTCTACGTAGAATAGTGTCGTAGCATTTATAATTATTTTCACATTTCTAATATTAAAATGAACAGCCCTAAAAATAGTTTCACGCTACTAGCTCTAAAATGACGATACTTTTAAACTACTTTTCATCCCCCCTTTCAACCTCTTAAAGCCCTACTTTAGCATTAAAAAGTAGCCTATGTCATATATGTATGCCTCATTCTCTAATTTGACTACGTACTAAATTTCAATGAAATCGTTTAAGTAGTTTTGGACTGAAAGCGAGACAGACAGGCGTCCACACTAAGGGGCTCAGAACCTAACCTAAGTTAGGGGTGACCAGGCTTTAATGGACCACGCTAGCCTAGTTAGAGTTGGTTGACTTCACACATATCTGTGAATTTCTTCTCAGATATGTGCAGCATCACGATGTTTTCCTGCACCTAAAGAACGTCGGGTAAATGTACATATGAATTCGAAAATCGAAAAACACATTGGTATAAATCCCGGTACGAATGATGAAACTGCGCAGAAGTCGAAAAATAGGTGTCAGTTAAAGGCGGGGGTTCGGGACGGGAAGCGTACCGTCTTTTGTACTAGTGATTAGAAAAGTGATAATTGTGCTCACGACTTAGTATTATTTTTTTACTAAACGAACATTTTTTGGGTGTTTGTTAATTAGGGTTTTAAGTATAAATATATGTTGTATGCCTTAACTTAATGTTGGATAGTGTTT
>JAAOEG020000027.1:9339359-9350701 GCA_011763625.2 Papilio bianor | reverse complement strand
GGTAGCTGATGTAATAAGGAGTAACTTAGGCTACGTTTATTTTAGAAAAAATCTTTTATTTTAGAAAAAAAAGCGCGTACGGAGTCGCGGGCGACAGCTAGTATATAATAAAATTGGAGTGTCTTCTGTCTGTCTGTCTGTTTTTTCCGGCTAATCTCTGAAATGGCTAGACCAATTTTGACAGGACTTTTATTTGCAGGTGGCTAATGTAATAAGGAGTAACTTAGGCTACGTTTATTTTAGAAAAATTATTTTATTATAGAAAAAGAACACCCAGATGGAGTCGCGGGCGACAGCTTGGATTCAATAAAATAGGTTATAGATTGACAAAATGTTTACAAAAACAGACATATCTAGATAGAAGTTAACAAGTGATCAAAATATATCTGTGTATTCATAAAACAGGGCAATGTACTTTCGTAAAATTAAACTAAGCCGCTAAAGCGAAACGAAATTAGGCTCCAAACAAACATCTCTGTTGCAAAATAATGACGTGGAAGAAAATATAGTACGATAACAGTGGTCCCATTATTTGTAGAATGCGAGCTCGCGGGCTCCTTGCAAAAGATAAAGCGCCGTACAAAATGCAGAGGAAACATCTGTTATTCGGCGAACTTCTCCGAAGCATGTAACGAAGTTTACTTTAACATTCTTCATCTAATATCATGACTTATGGATTAATTATTTTCATTTCTTATTTGAAATCACTATTCTTTTTCGCATTTTTCTATAACGGCTAAGATATGTTGTTTTATGCATTTTATCGTAATAGTGACGTAGGAAACTGTAGTTTCTCATACACAGTCCGTAAAATAGATTAGAAGAAAAATAGTACGAGAACGTAATGTTACTATCTCCGTTATTCGAAAAGCTCTTAGGGTATCGTACATTAACTGTCAAGTTGTAAATCGAACAGTTGGTTAACTAACTTGCTGTCAAGACATATATACCTAAAAGTTATCTGATCTGACGGGCATAAGTCAAACTAAATGAAAGCTGGAGCCACTCTGTCTACCTAAAGATGTGTCATAGGGTAATTGACATAACTTAGCTATCTTAACATTTATCTTTTACGTAATTTTGTATGCCTATGTAGGCTGTATGCTCGCTGGATGCGGGCGGCACAGGACCGGGCATTTGGCAATCGATGGGGGAGGCCTGAGTCCAGCAGTGGATAGAATTCGGCTGAAGAAGAAGAAGAAGAAGTTGTCACAATCTAAGTTTTTCCCAATCCGGTAATAATAATGAAGTAACGGCCCTAGCCGAGGTTCCGGAGGGAGCCCTCGAGCTTACTCTCCGGCCGTCCGCCAGGTTACTCTTAAACGAAGATTAGGCTAAGCGCCATCTGCGCTCAGCCACCTCAAGCCTAGTGAAGCTGTAAATGGCTCTTCAAGGCAAACAGTGACATTCTAGTCACAACAACAAAAAGCCTATGTAGGTTTTACATATTTTCCGACATAACCGCGAAAGCAGCAATGTTATTACCGGCTCAGATAACCTCTTATACTCCCCTCCAAAAAACAATTTATTTTATAGTTGCTTCGACAGTCAAAACTCACGGGAAGGGCGTTTATGAAAAACGTTGCCGGTTCTTTGAACAATGTGTCACGCGAAGTCGACTGCGTTCATTTGGCGGAAGCGAGTAGTTAAACCGAAGCCCGAAGCGCGGTCATCTGCCTGCCGACCCCTCCAGTGCCACGACTACGCCTACGATACGCTTCTAATGTTCTAACCGAGCTTTTTTATACACACTGATGTCGTTTTAAGTGTCGGCCCCCTTCTAATTCACACGCCAGTATGACACCTTACATAGGGATACACTGTCAACTGATCATTGACACTGACAAAGCTTTGTAGGATTAGAAGCCATGTATCAAAATTGAACCAAATATGTACTTTAAACTTTCGAGGTTTAACCTAACATAATTTTCGTAAGTACTCTTACCACAATTTGAATGTTCGTTGCAAAAACGGGACCACAAACATGCAAATATCCCGATATATAAATATAAAAATACCGATTATTACGTACGTTGAGCAATTAATATCTTAAGGAAGCTTTTGGATATAATTAATACTAGCTTAATAATTCCATTATACTTGAAAGAAGTAATCTTAACTAAATTTAAGTAGGTATAGTTCGACTGGGATCTGATAGAGTGATAGACATAACTGAAACTAAATTATAATAGCTCACTAGCACATCATATACATCTTATATATTTTTATATGTCTATGTAGGTTTTACATATATTCTGACAGAACTCACCGAAAGCTCCTCTCCCCCGGGAAAGACTTGTATGACTAATTAAGACAACTTTTCTACGAATAGTTATTTCACAAATAAGCAACTCCGTAAATGTTACGTAGAACAATTGTCTATCTCTTTTAGATAGTAAAAGTGCATTGTTACGCGTTTTCCGGTCGACCGCTCCATCCATTTAAGGCAGCATTATTACTTTAATGATTTCGTTATACGTCAAGAGTAATTTACGCTCACTATCGATTTTACGTCGTTTTTTGTCAGCCATCTGTCGCGGAAGGGGCACAACCAGAGGGGTAATTTTATCCACAACGCCAAGCTACGATTATCTGTCTCACAGTGACATATGGAGACGAGGAAGCGAGAGCTTAAAGGGGTCGTTTCGATGACAGATCTCCATTAACGAAGTGTCGATTTGACGATTTCGATACGTCATTAGGAGACGATGACGAAAGGCCCTTAGTCTGTTACAAAGATGTGCATGCAGGTTTTTGTTATGAAACAAAAGCATCGCTTTGTGAAGCAAGCATAGCAGGATTCGGATAATGCGGTTAAATAAATTGTGAGATAAAGTAATTAATAAATGAGTACTTTTGCAACGTACCATTGAATTGTTCTTTCCATGACTTTATACAACCAATATTTTTTTAATTATCTGCAAGTTCATTGATATTTAAAGGATAATAAAATTTGAAAATAAAAAATTATAGCACATAAAACCACAAATGAAACGTTGAAACCATTAAATTAATTGTCGTATAAATCTAAAAAAGGTAAGCTATAACTCCATTTGCGAAGAAAAAGGACATCCTCAATCAATAACACATACTAATCATCGGACGAAGTTAAACGATTTTTTCGAATACCTCCCGATTCATTTGCAGGCCATTAAGGACCGGTTAATTTTACGATCGTCGAGCACTTAACATTCCTGAGGGCGCAGCAGCACAAATCGCACCGGATATTGGAAGTTAAAACGTCGCTTTGACGACATTGTCCATTTAACACCTACGAGATAAAACAACGCGACACACGTAGAACTATGCACTTAATCAAATGTTCACACAGTACAAAAACTCTTATAAATAAAAATTAAAAACAAGTATCTAATATAACCAAAGAAAAAGATTGAATATAAGAAATATACACTCGTGAGAAAAATATAACTCGGAAAATAAAAACGCTATCAAACTGAAATAAATTGTGTTTCATAGTCAATTTCATAAATATTTTATTTTATATTAAGGACATTCAATTGTCTATCATACACAATTTGTTTCATTTAGATAGCGTTTTTATTTTCCGAGTTATTCAAACTCTTATAAGCGACCCTCTATTTTTGTTCACGAGTGTATATTTGTTACCATAACGCGATCACATCTAGACACCTAGTGCATGTATTTAGTGTGGCAGAATTGTTCTGTATTTAAGATTCAAAAATAGTAAAAACAATTACCTGGAATAACTGTCACAATGACATTTCAGTCACACTAGTATTAATATACCTTATATGGCGGCCACATTGACATCAATTTGTGGCATGTCAGAAATAAATTATTTTTATAGTCATACAACGCAAAACAGGAAAACTTAATATAGACCAGCATAACACCAGTTAACAATGAAGAGAAGGAAAGGAAGTCAGCTTCCATAGAAGCAATGATGAAATTTCTGAGAAGGCAAACGAAGCGGCTTGTATCCTTGAACATTTTTCCGAGGATTGCTTATTAAAATCCAACATGACTAAGCGTGGCAATCGTATGCTAAGCAGTGCGTACAGCTTTGATCGATGTGATACAGTTTTTATCTGTGTATTCGATCGTCTTATATACAATTATACAGTCATCCCTGACAATCTATTTGAAATGCGAAAGTTTAGATGGATGGATGGATGGATGTATGTTTGTTAGAGTTTGTGGCCTAAATTACTGAACGGATCTCGATGAAATTAGGCATAGATGTAGAGGATAGTCTGGAAAAACACATAAGCTACTTTTAATCTCGGAAATAGTTACAGTTCCGAAGGTATACATAGTTTTTGTTTTTCACTTTATTAGATAATTCCGCAATGGTTTAATATGTCAAACTGAAATTTAGCACAGACTTAGAACATAGTCTGGGATAACACAGATGTAATAAGTTTTATTTGAATTTCACGAGGATGGGGTCGCGGGCGACAGTTAGTATGTTATATGTATATGCAAATATGCACATATATTGTCCTAAATAAAACGACTTAATTAACCGATAATGGATAATGAATCACGTCATGCCCTTGTACCAATTTTCCACTTTGAACTATTTTTCTTCTAAATTCAATCTAAACAATGTAAAGGTGGGGCTATATAGACCACCAAGATAATATCCCCTTATTTATAGCCAACGAGGCCCATTCTGATTCATCACTGCCTTAAACACAAGCGTCGCAGCCTTCGTTTATACAACCTCTTGCCATTGTACAGTTTATCATAAGGGCTAATTATAGACGTAACGACCTAGCTGTCGCCGTCAACAAGAACCACTTGCCTAGTAAAGGCACAGAGAAGCAGACACCCGTTATGACCATTTAGAGCTACGCTCCCAATAACTAAAGCTTCATACCTTAAATGGATTAAAAAATTATATTTTATGAATAAAGTACATAGTATAAAACAAAGTCGCTTTCTCTGTCCCTATACCCTTTTGTATGCTTAAATATTTAAAAACTACGCAACGGATTTTGATGCGTTTTTTTTATAATAGAGTGATTGAAGAGGATGGTTTATATGTATTATAACATCCATTAAATAGTGGAGAAATACTGTTATTATTGATGTTTCTAATGTGATATCGTATAATTAAATTTTTTCAGCTTACATTGCAACAAACGCAGGCTAAGTATATATTTAATATCCGTGCGAAGCCGGAGCGGGCTGCTAGTTATTAATGAACAAATCTTTAGCACAATATACACTTATTGTATAAGACATAAGTCGTAGATTTAGAGTCATTTTTAGGGTCTTTTTAGAGTTTTTTTTAATAAAAGAAGAGGGCATTCGAGCAGCTCGAACAACGAGGTGATCATCAACGCACATGGAAACCGCAATACCAGAGGAACTGCAGATGCGTTACCGGCTTTTGAGAATGTGATACGCACGCTTCTTGAAGGACCCTTAGTCGTAGTGGACAACGAAGACAGACCATTCCATAACGCGGCTGTGCGAAGCAAAAAAATACGTGAAAACTGCACGTTAGTGGATTGCCAGCCTTCGAGATGGTGTGGATAGTATCTGGCGGTCTGTTGAGTAGTCCTATGACGGAATTCGGCGGCGGGTATTGTTCCAAACAATTCTTCGGAGCATTTCCTAGGTAAAAGTGCAGAGGGAACTAACGTCCATCCTGAAGGTAAGAGTGTCGAGCCGATTAGTAAAAGCTAGGTCGTTGACTATTGGAATCGCTCAATATTGTATGCGGTCAAATGGAAAAAGCTGGTAGTGGTATTGGTAGTGCCATTACCGTGAGGTATCAGGGAACCCGTAGCGGCAAACAGCAAAGTCGCTGAACCACATGTGCCGTTCTATTGCATCGTCTATGATAGGGACATTAACTGTATATTATCAGTGACCGACGCGCAAGAGTCGACATGAGGCGACACCGATAAACAATCGCCCCGACATTGTCCACGGATTGATGGATAGGCCTTGCCTAACCATTTGTTCCATTATACTGTAAAGTATAGTTAAATTCTGATATATCTAGCGTCTATCGTAGCAGACAGAATATTATTCTATACATGTAACGTAATTATATCTACGTAACCCGACCGCGCATACGCGTACTGACACGTGTCGTGTCCGGGCACCAGAAGTTAAAGCATATTTTTAATCTGTGCGTACGATGTCTGTACGTATCTGTGGCGCAATGTGAATAATGTATCGGGACCGCACAGACGTGTTTTATTTTCTTTCTGTAATGAATAACGAAAAGCTCATATAAATTGTGAGGGAATATAAATACCTTTATGATTTAAATTGCTTTGGTGGTTCAGGGCCTAAGCACTTACTTGTAATGTGCAGGTCCTGGTTCGATTTCCGCCATGTAAAAATGTGTTTTTCGATTTTCGAACTTCATATGAACATTTATGCGTTTTTACGGTGAACGAAAACATCGTTATGCAACCTGAACATATCTGCGAAGAAATTCAAAGATGTGTGTGAAGTCAATCAACCCGCATTGGATCAGCGTAGTTGACTAGGGCCTAGTCACCCTTCACTTGGGGTAGGATCCGAGCCCCTCAGTGGGGACATATAGTGAGCTGATGATAATATGATTTTAATATTAAAAATTACAGTGATAATCAGAAAAAGGAACAGGCGTAGAACGAAATAGGTATAATAATAATACTTCAAAGGAACAACTAACAGGGCAACAATCGACGATTTGAAAGTGTTCGGTATGGGCTAGTGTGATTAGCGCATCGGCATAGCGCAAACCGCTTTTTATCGTAAGAATATATTTTCTATATAAGTTTTTATTATTATTTAGCTTGCAGTTTGTCTATTTAAGACCAATTAGTTAGACAATAAGAACGTCGGTGGCTCATGGGTTAAACACTTGACTTGCAGATCCTGCGTTCAAATTCCAATGTAACAATGTGTTTTTTCTTTTATACTTAACCGACCATTAGTGAATTGTCATAATAATCATCAATAAATCACTGACGTGAAATTAATGGACAGGCTATAACATACGATACTTTGTGCCTATTTGATTTCCGCAATTACGGAAACTCGAATAGAGTCGACAATTGGATGGTACACTACCAGCATCGACACCATCGCCAACTCTAAGCTACCCACAGTCAAAGCGCATTAAACGCAGCGAGCGAAGTGAGAAACCTAGCATATTATTATATAAATGGAATATTTAATAGACTCTATGAAAAATACTCCACCGCCGGATGACATTGAACTATTTATGGCTGCTATTATAAGCACCGTGCGATCCTGTCCGCCAGCAAACAGGGTTATAGCAAAAGGCAAAATATTTGAAATAGTTTATAGTATGAACTTAGACATACTGAGTAAGCCATCATCGAATTATTGATCCAATCCGATAATAATAACGAAGTAACGACCCGAGCTTACTCTTGAACGAGGCTTAGGCTAAGTGACATCTGCGCTCGGCCACGTCAAGTCCGGTGAAGCTGTAAATGTCTCTTCCAGGTAAAGTGAGAATCCAGTCACAAAAAAAATTTACTTTTCCAGTATTTTACTAAATAAAATAAAATAATAAAGATTAAATAAAAGATTCCAGACAACTTTTTTTGTATTTCACCGTAATAATTACTTACAACGCAACAGTTGCCAATAGTATACTGTTTTCAGCAATCCTTGATAATTTAGAAGAACCAGCTAGCTATTTATTTTTATCGAAATTCTGAATCGAGCGCATCTTTATGGTGTGTGTGCATTCAAATTAACATAGTATCGATCGCCACGTGCAGTCCATTGATCGATTTGATAGTGGTGTGTTGGTGGTAGGGGGGAGGGAGAGGTTTCATTGATCGGCGCGGGCGGTCGACCTTGCGCTGCGGCGGAACTCTCAGCCGCGCTGTGACGTCACCGGACAGTATTTGAATATCGTCACGCGGTGTCGATGAACCGAGAAGAATGCATTGTGACGAAAACCGTCCAAGTGTTACAGGTAATCCGGTGAGCTGTCACCCTGTCGGCGGAACAAGTCAGCACTGCTAAGCTCAATATAAAAACGTTGTATTGGAACTCCTGGCAAATAATTAGGTACTCGAATTTTTAACGTATACGAATGATGACAAAAAAAATTGAAAAGCGTAGAAAATGAAACACTAATCAATAAACAAATGACTACTTTTGGAAAAAGAATTCCATGTTTTTAAAATAAAATTAATTTGAAATTATAATTCTTAGCCAAACAAAAATGATTTTGATTTGAAATGGCCAGTACTGCAGAACGGCAATTTTATAGGTAAAAACCAAATGTACAATTGAAGTTCTAGATGTAAAAATGAGGTAAAAGTGTATTCATGTAGCTGCTTTTTAAATGTCAAAATGCAGGGGAATTTTGACTTAAGCTAGTTGTGATTTTAAGCTTCAACAATGTTATCGTCATACCTGGCTATGTTATTCTAATTTTAAATGTGATATCACGTAAAACGAATTGGTACAACCTTATTACCTTAATTGACTTGTGAATAGGAGAAACAACGCAATCGTCTCAACCCACTTTCAACACAAACTTATTTGGAGCACCGCAAAACAACATTAAACCATAACGGTCACTTGCCGAATTAAGAAAACTTCATAAGATCATTACTTACAAAAAACACAACACTTATTACGTAAGTTAAAAGCACTATAGAGTAAATTTATTCATATCTGCTACCAATATCAATTTCGCGACGCTCTCTGGCTCAGACTAACAATAAAATTTCAATAAAAACTACCCACCCGGTCGTTGAGTACGCGTAAGACTATAACAACGACAGTTAACCAATAAAGTAAACAAGTCTACCGGTACGGAATTAGGTAACTGCTAATATTTGCCGACACCTACATCCGCCAACCTGTCGCGCGACGAACGGGGCTCCGAGACAAGCGGACTGGCTTCACAAGCTCACACAACATATACAGAAATACTTTTAAGATAATTTAGAAGAACGTAATTTTACAGTCGACGAGATCCTATTTAACCCTGTACCTTGTTGATAGACTATCATGTAGCTTAACAGTGTTAAATCTTACTTTAGAAAACTCTCCAATGCAGGAACGTTTCTCGCAATAGCCTCTTCCTAAATAAAAAATTGGGTAAATACCACACTTGCAACGTAGAAATTCAGTGTGAAATTAAATCATGCAGAAGCATTCAAACATTATACTTATCAATTATAAGAAAACGGGTTACAGTAAAGTATTCATTCATTGCGTTTTGTGTCCGCTCTGACAGTGTAATCGTACCTCTAAATAAGCTTACCAGAGAGCAAAGCGTTCACATATCAAATATCAAAGTACCTTCATACATAAGTGTGTATGTGTGCTGTAAACAGATCTATGAAGCGGAATATCGAATTTTAGTAACGAATGCAGTCCTACATAGTTATGCAAATGCAAATTATCAGGACATAGCAGTTCCGCTCGGCACAATTGTGCAACTGCGTTTGTGCAAATATTTAAACTGCATCGAGTTGCACTTTACTCAGCGAGGAGGCACATCATGTGGAAAGTTCAAGGATGTAGAATATGGTTTTTAAGGTTATAGTATAATATGGTAATATACTAACTAAAATAATACCTATAATTTTGAATCTGAAGTTATTTAATTACTAGAATTAGATAAAACTAGCTGGCGAACGCGACTCCGTCCAATTAAACTAAAACTTAGTATACGTGTTATGCCAGACTTTGTTCTATAATCGTACAAAATCTCAATAAGATATGATAAGCCGTTGCAGACTAAATAACAAAAAACTACGTATCTATCTACTTAGAACCGTAAGCATCGTACCGGATACTTATTTGTTCTTCCAGACTATCCTCTACATATGGCAAGTTTCATCGAGATCCGTTCAGCAGTTTAGTCCACAACATATAACAAACATCCATCCATCCATCGCATTTAAATTATTACTAAGATTAAGATATTATAACAGCAAGCAAACGCTACTAACGCTATTAAGCGTATGATATAAATCTCGAATAAAACCTGCTTGAAACTTGGTAGCCAGTATTAAAATATTATAAAATAGCAGGCGCGAAAAATAACGTTTAGATACGTCACAATGTCAGTCGATAAGATCAAAATTTCGCACCTCTGCAGTGTCGAAGCCGCGAGTCACGTCTCCACCGGCCCACCGTTACAACGCCGCCATTACTGATTCTGCACGACAGCTAGCAAAGCCCATACCTTCCAACGTCATACGTTCAAATGACATTTGAACTTATTCCAAGGACGCATAGTTTATAATCGCTTACGTTAACACAAATAATAAAGCCATTGGGTTGTTGGACGAAACAAATCCGCGGATTTTATGCGAACATTACCTGCGACATCTCGTTTGACAGCGACCGGTTAATGGCTACGAAGTAACGAACGCGTAAACTAAGGAAGACATAACCTTGTCTCAATGAAATTGCTTTTAATAAAACTTAAAAGTTATATGATTGTACATATTTGAAATTAAGAAAATTATAAGAAATTAATCGTTGTTAATTTCACAGTGGCAGAGCCCGCTTTAAACTCTTCGCACGAATGGGTCGGCTCGTCCGGAGCAATAAATAACACGACCACACAGAAGACAGGCGTGAAGTGGAAGCAATTCCGCTTTTCGTTTGATGAGTGTGCGTTCCGGAGGCTATACTAGTCCTCTGCCCTTCCCCACCCTTTTTTTCTATGGAAAGGATGGGAAGGAGAAGTTGATTTCACGAAGGAGGGGATGCATGGGAAGAGGAAATGTTCTCTTTCAGTGCGTCTCCTCCTCCGTCGATTAAAGATAGGCAACGGACCTCCAATTTCAGATGTCTATGGGCAACGGTCGCTCCGCTATTTCAGCGATTATAGGTGGCTGCTTGCTCGTTTGCCACTTTGAAATAAAAAATACAAATGTAACACAATAGACTCTCTTTTTGACCAGCTTCCCAAAAGAAGGAGGTACTCAATTCGTCCTTACGTTTTTTTTATGTATAACACAAATTTATTTCATTGAAATAAAACTAGAAAGATAGTTTTCTTTCTCTTGAGGGTATTAATCGCATTATTATTTTATTTTATTACTAGCTGTCGCCCGCGACTCCGTCCGCGAGTTATTTTTCGAAGATAAAAGATTTTTTCTAAAATAAATGTAGCCTAAGTTACTCCTTGCTACATCAGCTATCTGCCAAAAAAGTCCCGTCAAAATCGGTCCAGCCATTTCAGAGATTAGCCGAAACAAACAGACCGACAGACAGACAGACAAAAATTTTAAAAAATGATATTTTGGTGTATGTACAGTATATATATTCATATACACGTAGTAAAAACGGTTATTTCAATATTACAAACAGACACTCCAATTTTATTATATGTA
>JAAOEG020000027.1:9311981-9328888 GCA_011763625.2 Papilio bianor | reverse complement strand
CTTCGATTTAATACCGTATTTTACATCAAATTTAATTTTTATTTAGATTTGAGTACTAGTAGTGTTGTGTCTTACTAAATATGTTTTATTTTATTTTAAGGATATTTAATTGTCTATCATGCACAATTTATTTCAGTTAGCTAGCGTCTTCATTTTTCGAGATATTCAAACTTTCTTAACTTTCTTTCTTAACCGAACCTTTTGTACATACATATATTTTTCATTGAACCCGCAATAAACAAACATAATTATAATCATGTCATTAGTTTACTTATTTAAATATCAAATCAGCATCTCTGTCGTTGTGTCTATTTAGTGCTATTCATAGACGGTAATAGCAATACGGTCGAGATGTCACAAGTAAACAGCTACTCTTTGATTTCGACGACACACGACACATACGAGATACAATATTTGTATAAACAAGTAAACAATACGATACTCGACACAATTAGACCGACACTAACAATGTGGACACTAGTATCTACATATTCGAACACAGAACAAAGACAAAACGGAAACGACAACAAACAAAAACGAACTAATCCCGCTCACAGCCTTAAAAAATCACACTCGTTAGTGCATCCGGTGCATTACGATAGTGCCTCGCCTTTTTGCCCAGGTCCGAATTAAAAAAAAAGCAATCGAACGGCCAGCATAGCACACAGAGAGAGTATCCTTTCCCGGGGAAGAGGGACACACGAAGGAGAGCGCTATACTCCATGAATGGCCCTAACGAACCCGCTGGCCTTGGCGGGACGGTCCTCCGACCCTCCGGCGCTCCGCGACTAGAAATGCCAGTATTAAGAAATCCGGCACATTGCATTCCAAGCGAATGCAACGATTTAAACAATATTTGCATAAAAAGGGTTATTACGAAACAAATAACATAACATACGTCGTACAATGTATTACGCAACTATTGTGTTTTATTCAATAAGCTTTTAATGTATTCGATGCGTCAAGATAATTATAAACACTGAGAAATAGTATAATAACTTCCTAAGTGCCATTGTTGGTCATAATTTTATTAGCGAATATGGTTAGTACGACCCTAGAATATCAGTCCTGGTCAAACGAATAAATAAAGATCAGATCACCCGCCGTAAAACCAAAAATATTTTGTCAATACAACCTTGCTACTCATCTCGTTTTCTGAATCATTTTCTCACAATACATATCTAATAAGTATTTCACTCAATAACTAATCAATGACACAATAAGACGCTAACCAAATTATCGTATTCTCGCCAAAATCAACCCACCGTGGACCTTACAGCATTGACATTAGGTTGACAATCGTCAACGCCTCACTTCGCATGTGCTGGTCGTACAGACTGCGACACCATACAACACGTATCGAGGCTCCACATAACAGGAAACAGGCGAGTTGTTTCATTATAAGTGTACATACACCTATGTACATCGTACGCGGCAAACATCTCATTCACGATCCTTTGATTGAGACTGAATGAATGACGTGATACGAGTACACAATTCGACGCGTAACAGGAAGTGAAACGAGTCCAGCAACACCAAGGACGTTAATATTGAAACTGGATGTGAATTACGATATTATACTTAGAATGTTGCAGTTAACGCAATTCAATTAAAAATGTATGTAATGTATGTATTTTAATTGAATACAACGTAAAACATTTAACATGATTCTATGTAATTAAACCAGAGGTTTTCAAACCAGAAAATAATAAAGAAAAATAAGGAAGTAAGGAAAACCTGATTTGAATTTTCATCATAGTAAACACTACAATTAATATCACAGATAGTCTACGTCATATTTTATTAAATATAATATATTCACGAAAATAGAATAGAGTTCTAGAATAATAATTAAAAAAACGTTAGAAAAACCATTAAATAATTCGATCCTAACGAGATTAGAATAACAAATGACAACGTCCAAATCCCCCGCCCACTCAACGGAAATACGTTATAACGATGGCGAACACAACATAAAGAATTCTTCATTAATTATTATGTAAATCAGACACACTAAAATTTAGCATTTCGACCTTGGGGATGCTGACCGACACATTAACCCAAATTCACACCGCGTGCTCACGTGTCCTCGCAAAACATTACAAACTAAAGTAGAACATAACATTTACTATTCCTCCGCGTCATTAATTCATTCACAAATTAAACATCATCCTAATATCTGTAAAACTCTAACATTACATTTTACGCCTATACGTTTTTGCGATCAATTTTTAACCTCTTAAATACGTAGAATACACAGAGGCTGTTTTTGTGACGCTCCATTACACAGAGTCAAGACTTCTATTGACAATACGCACGTCCATCCGCGGCGGATCCGTGCGTCCCACGTAATGTAAATAAAAATGGAGATCGAGTAAAGAAGTGGTCAAGTAAATATGAGCAGGGTTTCCGTTGGATTGGCGATGCGCGCCGGTTCACAGTCGCACAGACGAACGGAAATCGCTCTGCCAGATACTGAAACTGCGGATATATGGGTTAATTCTAATGTTTTCGCATTAAGATTCCTTTAAATTAATTTTACTTTTGATATGTGAAACGGATTTGTTACTGATTTATTCGCGTGACACAAGATACGAAGTTTAACCGCACAGCTGTTGAATTACGGCCGCTATCGCTGTATCCGCGTAAGGACATTGACGTGTACAAATGCATACGAACGATTGCATAACTGACCAGCACTAGAACAAGCCTTTGACTTTTACAATCAGATCACAACACGGATCTGCGTCCTGAAAACGGAATAAGATGCGAAGACTTCCTGACGCAGAAACAATGCCTCATTATAGCGCTGCGTTGTTACCGATAACTGAACTGAGGAAGTCGATACCTATTCGCCCGGCACAATAGCTGAGCGACATCCGAAGCTCATTACTGGCACTCGTTTCCGCTGGCGATTTATAACACGCGTCCAACCGCCGCTTTATTGAGCTGTCCGCACGCCTATTACATAATCAGCGGCTCTGAGGATCTGTACACACTGATCTATTTCGCTTTGACATTGTTATACTACAATACGTGGCGATACATTGTAATACTAAATTAAATGCATAAACGCATTTGGCACTTACTATCAGCCATTTTATACTTTTAAATAACAAAACAGTTATTTAGATCTATAAAAGACACATTAATAACAACTATAAGTACGACTTACAATGTGCACGGAGCTTTATTCGTTCATATTCTGGTATCGAGAGTTGAATTAATATGATGCACTGAGAGGTGGGGCGAGGGCATCATTGAGACGTGCCTGCAATCCAGCCGAGTCGTTTTGTTTGAGCATTAGCGTTAGGAGCTCGGTAAACACTGGCGACCTTGACGGTAGGATTGTTTACGGATACTGATGTTTGCCTTGCTGACTAGTGACGTACAGAAAAATAAAAACTATAAAGACGACTTTATTATTTTTAATCTGAATTATTTAGAAAGAGATAGAAATGTTATTTGTTAAATAAATTGATTTCGAGGGAAGCATTTAGAATAGACTAAGGAAGAACATCAAATAAATGTTACCACGAAAACAAAATACGAAAACGTTACTATTAGCGTGTACTTATTATATAATTATTCTGTTAAGTGACTCGTCTAACACGAACGATACTCAATTTTAATTTTCAATTGATACGAAAACATACACCAATACAATGACATTTACAGCCACGTGATAATACCTACACATAATAGGTTTGTGACACCAAATACATATCAAATAAAATATAAGCTACCATCTAAGACCATTTTCCACTAAGAAATAAGTTGTGCACGATTGCTATTTGCCCCCTGAAAGTGTAAACTGTACCGATTAAACTCGCGCGGTCGCGAAATCTCATAGGCCGATAGTAGAAAAGAGGTCTAATATTAGACAGACGAATGATCCACGGAGCTATAAATGAGTAAACATGATTTGTTTCGTGCAAACACTGTCGTTATCTCGATGGTTTATGGCAAGCCTTTATCCGAGCAACACCTACACGAAAGTGGGCCCACAAGGCTCATCATGTGCTCGTGTTACACCTCAAATGTTTACCGTGTCAATATTTGTGAGACGGCCCCCGCCAATATTGCAAGAGCCCGCCCTGAAGACATTTTCCTTATACTGCAAACTTTGGTTCGAAAATAAAACGTACAATTTTATACAGTCGAGGAAATTTAGTAGCCTGTGTTTTCTTTCAGACTATGTTCTACACCTGTGCCAATTTTTAATAAGATATGTTGAATAGTTGCAGAGGTATCGAGTAAAAATTAAAGAACAAAATTAATGTATCCTACGGAAACCGAACTTTTTCCAGGTCCAAAAGTAGTCTATGTGTTCTCCCAGACTATCCTCTACATCTATGCCACATTTCATCGATATCTGTTCAGCAGATTAGGCGACAAACACTAAGAAACATCCATCCATCCATCTAAACTTTCGCATTTATAATATTAGTAAGACTCACAATGAAATTCAGTCAGAAACATATAGAAGTATACAAGCACATAGTTCTTACGGAGACTGTTTGCTATAAGAATATCCCAAGTGAAAAGCGAATTTAATTCATTCCCTGTACAATTCTAAAACAAAATAACAAAGTGGTTCAAGGTACATATCTTTAGACATCTAAAAACGTGAGAATATCAGGTAAGGATGTCCCGAGAAAGATCCAGCCGAATAAAGTATTGATCGCTGATTTAATGAATATAATTTTGACAGGCCAGCAGTACGTCGGACGGCGGAAAACGCATAATGATTTCCGCCGAATGGTCATCGAAAAACATCCAAAATAAATCACTGAGTTAGAGTTCAAGCAATATTTTACCAAAGCCCTGACGCATTTGAATTTTTATTTGACCTTCTTAAAATTTACTTCAATCTTTTCGAGGTCAAAAATTTAAAAATTACGATTTGTAATCGGTTGGTTAGCAAAAAAAAATAGTTTATTTTCATGCACCTTTCGGTGCATAGTTTGAGGTAAAATGGTAAATGTTTAAACGCTGGCAATAACTGTGACGTTAGACTCGGAAAATATTCGAAATAAAAATAAAGAAACAAAAAATCATAAAAATTGGAAACAGGTAAACCTTAACCTCTTTTTGACAAGAAAATGTTTTTTATCTTCAATACCAAAAGCTCTGTATAACAAAGAATTAAAATAGCATTGTACAGATCATTTATTAAAGCAACTATACTTCATACTCTACTTAAACATAAAATGGCGATAGTATGAACTAGAACGGTTAAATGTAAATTTATTATATACAGATCCTGTATACATTACATTTTAATAAACTCTTAAATAAAACATAAATACGACCAAAAATCTAAAATTCAAAATAATACATATCCAAAATGATAATATGGCTCTTCGCAACAGACTCAAAACCTGGATGGTTTCTTTGCATTATAAAAACTAGCTTACAGGTTTTAATATCCCAGATAAGAATTCGCAGGTTACTACTGCTGCTAGGTAAAAATGTCAAGGTAACCGTCACCTTAGTGACAAAATGAAGAGCGAATAATGAATGCCATGAATAAGTTGTTTCTAATGTTTTCAGGTTATAGTTTTAAAGTATTATAGTTAACTCATAAAACAGAGTCTAAGCCAAGTAAACAATCTCTCTAACGTATACCTAAACAGTTTTTTCATCGTCAAAGAAAACTATTCCAAATATTGAAGATGATAAACGTGTAACTAATAGCGTAGAAAATGTTGATTTCATTGAACCGACGAGCAATACAATTAATTATTCAAACATAGACACATTGTTATCTACGCTGCGAATTACGAATGATATCAACGCCTCTAATAACAAAAACAAACTGTTTAGTGTTAGCGTTCACACATTCACATGTTTACACACAGCTAAATATGTAAACAACTATTAATACACGTCTATAATACCTCAGTGCGGTACTCCAGCTCATTTTATAAAATAGAAAAACACGACGATCCATCAATCAGGTTGTTTACGAGCCCGATCGCTTTTAATGAAAATATTTTTTTAATTTCAACTTAATACTCGCGTAGATAAACATATTAAACAATATCAATAAAAATACCAAACAATTGCAATTTAAAAAGATAAAAGGCAGTAAGTAATCAGCTCACATCTAAATTTAAAAGCCATGAAGCAATGCGGGAGAAGTTAACACCTATTGTTTCCGCCGCTGCGTATGGTCCTTTCCATTCAACGAGCCTAATATTCCCATAGCGCGTTTCTAGGAACGACTACAATAGGCAAGTTCTCAGGACGGCACCTTTGGCCAAACCAATAAGAACCACGCTTCAGCGAAATTACGTGGCGAAATATTTACAATCCCTAAAACCGAGGGAAAGACGTCTGTGCTGCAACATGCTTTTCAAAGATTACACTTCGATATTGTTTATTGGATTAATCTAAAGTTAGGATCGCTCGCGTTCATTTTAGGTGTACATTATAATCAACCACGAATTATGATATCCTTCTGGCTTCGGCCGCGTGACGTATCCGCTACCAGCAGCATCTGCTCAGGCTTTATTATTTATTTTGTGTTCGTAGAACTCACTCCCGCCACACCGCATCCGACAGAATGATTTACGTTATCTAAACTAGGTTAGAATTATGTCACACTATATTTGAGCTAAATAAGATTCTTGCTAGAGTTATTAAGACTACGGAAATTGTTAACGCAATCCATCATCGCTTTGCAAAACAACAATCTAACAGTTTAATATTTATAAATAATGTTGTAGAAGCAAAAGCAGATGCAAGTATTATAAAATACTATTAGCAAATATAACACATACAAATGATATAGAAGGAAATGTGAGAATTGTTAATTACGAGGGAATAAGTTCGTTCCAGTCTAAGAAGCCGTCATGGGAACTTGCTGTACTGATTACAAATCATATAGAAATATATATGACCTGCGGCGCCACGGGCAATGAATCCCTGCTTATAATAAAATGAGCAATCGTGGGAATTCTACCGAGTATGCGAAAGATTTTAACAAAAGACACAAGAATATAAATTTTAATCCATATGTAGTTTAAATTGAAATTTGAAGCATAATATTTTTAATTACATCAACATACTATACTCCTAGGGAACAAATATGCAGAAGATTAAATTAATAAGGTTTAACGAACATCCATATATTCGTAAGCCAGCTTTAATATCGACTGCCTACACACACTGTTTAGAGGTACAGTTAAAAAAGTGTATAGCGGGCTTTACATCTTAGACCATGCAACATGTTAGAAAGATAAAAGTTAAGCAAGGAAAGATAACAAGAAGCGATGATAAGTTAATCATTGTAAAAGGTACCGTAATAAACGAATAGAAAAACATACTAGATATTCCTGACAGTAACAAAAACATTCTTTGATCGCATTGCGCGCTCTTATTGCGAAGTCCGCCTCGCTCGCCTCGTCCGGGAAATGAGCACAGGCGTCGCGTCGCTCCATGCCCGATGACAGCTATTATCGTTTCGACGATTACATCGTCACGAACAATATCAATATTTAAAGCGTATCGGAGCCCTTTACAAGGGATTTTTTTTTGATACCAGCATTTAAAAAGAATCGTGACCGGCGGAAAAGACAAAACGCAGCGGGCGGTGATGTCCCCGCATTTAATTGGTCGACGGACCTTTTAAGGAGCGTTTTGAGTAAAGCGTCCGCACATCGAAGCCGCCGCCGCCCTTGTAACTCAGAGGATGTCGCGGCGGCGCAGGGGGGCGAGTTACACGAGATCCCTTTTACGCGGACCAATTAACGGATACCGACGGACCGGATGTACCTACGTATACGCATTAGCACCTCCATCCTTCTTTAATCTCCATGGGCGCGAACAAAGGATCGGCTTGGGAAAATCTACACGGCAAATTTCGAATTAACACAGTCGATGCTCGATCAAATAAAGCCATGCTTCCCATGACCGCATTAAAAGGCCGTCCTCGATGTGGGATTACTACTGCGTCTTTGACGTGCACGTCATTAAAATCATAAGAAACTTGAACATATAAATGTGTATTCAAAGAGCGTCTCATATACAGGCGACACGTCTTAATGGTGTCAATTATGGTGCACGAAGGAGAACGCAATTTATTTAAGTGTACCTAACACGATTGTACCTATAAAAAGGACATTGCGCTATACAGAGCCGGCATTTACAGATATAGGTCAAGGGCAATTTTATTATAGTTTATAGTATTATCAACACAATGTTATTAAAATGTAATTGAAACTGAAGATACTTTAGGTCATAAATATAATATAATTGAAATTGAATATTACATTATTTATAATGAGTGTTCTGTGATTGAAAACATTTTAAAAACTATTATTAGAGCACTTTTAAGCGACCGGAAACGCAACCCGTGCCACCGATTACGGAAGCGGGGTATGGCGGGCGTATGCTACTTCCGTTTTCGCCTGAGCGGATTCCACCCTTCGCGAAGGGCTGCTTCCGGAAGGGACGAATATTAATAAGAGTTTAAAAAGTCAACCGCATCTTTGTTCACAAAGTGTATTTCCGCTCCATTATTCGTAACAAAGATTTTATAATTAAAAAGAAGTTTTTTTTCTTTAATTTTCAGATGTACTTTCAATTCATATTGACCTTTAGAAAAGTTAAACGAGAAACCAGAATTTATATAGTGAACTAAAGATTTTTTTTAGGTTATGGGTAAAAACTTTTTGCAAGCGTTATATTGTTTTCTATGGAATAATTGTTTTTATATATGTATTAAGACTTTTTATTTTATCAATAAAATGGTTTGAATATATGAAAACAAAAGTGTTATCGATCGAGGGCAACTTAAATAGCAGGTCGGACAGCACGTAAGGGTGTGCTCTATGCGTTGTGAGCGCTGTATACCGCAGCCGAGGCCATTACCGGCCGATCGTATAAACCTCGAACATTATTTATCGCTTCCTCTCAGTGTTTTTCACTCGGTTCAACAATGCTCGTCTCTCGGAGCGTTGGCTTAATGCTTTTACGACGTGTCGACGAGTAATTTGCTAGAACGAGTCCGAAGACAGGGGAACTACGTCTACAAAGTTAACGTTAATATTGTAAATATCCTATCAAGGAACCGTTAAAACCCATTAGGAGTTTGTAAGAAAATACGAATGTATGCTTGTTACTCTTTCATGCAAAAACTACTGAATGAATCTCGAT
Organism: Papilio bianor; assembly: GCA_011763625.2. Taxonomy (NCBI): domain Eukaryota; kingdom Metazoa; phylum Arthropoda; class Insecta; order Lepidoptera; family Papilionidae; genus Papilio; species Papilio bianor. The sequence goes on along the minus strand of JAAOEG020000027.1, from coordinate 9,319,723 downwards.
CATACTTTACAATAAAATAGCTTATACATGAGAATAACACATTATTTATTATAAGGATATTGTGTGAATTATCCAAAATATATAGATACAAGTTGATATTTAAATGGATATATGTTTGAAGGTATCTCCAGTACGGCTCTACGTATCTCAATGAAATTTGACATATAGAAAACAGATCTTAAAAGACATAGGCTTAATAAGTTTTTTTTAATCCGAATCGCGTACAAAAGCTAGTTTGTATTTATATCTCGTTCTTGAAAATTTCTTTGTCTCGGTTCCCGCCAGCGGGATATCAATTCGGCAGAAAACGTTGACCATTATAAACTTTAATCGGTACAAAACAATTCCGTTTAATTAGAATTTTTCAGGAGAACACTTGAATTACATCCAGAAAAAACGAACTGAATTGAAACCGACGAGGACACAGCGGGTTTTAAAAAAAATTACGACGACTATGCAATCTCTTAACGAACCCGTCGGCTAATTAATAAACAGTAAGTATCAAAAGGAACAGCGGGGAACCGAGTGTGACGGAATAGGGAGGTTTATTCGCACACAGGAAGAGAGTTCATATGACTATAGAGTTTAAAGGCTAATATAGATTGTTACCATTAAGAATGTAGTCATTTTAGCTGAAATGTGGCGTAGAGTGCTGCACCTCAAGTCGTGGGAATCCAAGTTTCTTTCAGTTATCGCATAGCGGTCGCCTAATGGCTGCGAAGTCTCTGATGAAACTTCGTGTGAATGCACAAAGGCAACAGTAAAGCGTTCAAAGAAACATCTCCGCGTATTATTTTGCAAGAAAGCGTAATTTCATACAGCGATCAGAGCGTGTCCCAAACAAACAATGCCTTGAAATCGTGTGCAGTTAGTTTTTTCGAGATACAGTAATCCGCAGTCTTTTGTTTCACACAATTGTGTGAATTTAGCTTTATTGATGTATAACAATGGTTAGATATTGTCGCAAGCTCGTTTCAAATCGGCCAACAATGTTAATTATCATTCTTGCTCGTTAGCAAACGTAATTACCTTAAACCACGAAATGTAATCGGTACAGAGACCATACGACATAGAAGAATTTATACGCTGATTATAAAAGACTCCAATTATAATTTATAGATTACATACTCGCTTTAATCGAATAAATATAAAAATTTATGACATCAGGTGGTCTGATTATTGTATTTATAGGAAGTCTGCATCCGCGACTCAGGCACGGAATCCAGCCAGCGTCGGCGTAAGCGTCACTATAACCTACGTAGTACATAGTACGTAGCAGTTCCTGCCTAAAATGTAACCAGAATAAGTCTGCACGACCGGAGGTGCACGGTGTAAGCAAGACGAAGGAAATCCATGCCCGGTTTAATTGTAAACGGATATCGAGACTTCGAGTACAGAAATATAACAACAAATTTTTTGATTCCTGTATGTACGTCAATTTCATTTTTTTAACATTTCGTCGAAATCATCGTGTATCATCTGTATGGTATAAACTGGATTCTATTTTTATGCTTCCTTCTACAATGTTGAAATTAATTAGTTTTTGGTACCATAAACAATTTTTATATCTATTTAAACATTTGAAAAGGTAAAAAGATTTATATTATTATTACCTTTCGCCCGCGACTCTGTCCGCGTGGAATTAAAAAAAAACTTAATTAGTAGCCTGTTTTCTTCCAGACTATGACAAATTTCAGCAAGAACCATTAAGTCATTATGGAGATACTTTCTAACATTCGCATTATAATATTAGTAATACGGTATATTGCCCAGAACTCCGTCTATGTGTTCGTTCGGACTATCTTCAATGTACCAAATTTCAAGATATATTGAGCCGTTCTGGAAATACCTTCAAGCACGCATCCATCTATACTTATTAAAACTTTCTCTCATAATATACGCAAGATTATTTATGTAAATATCTTTTGAAAATTGAGTTCAGTTTTTAGAATGAGATCCTATTTATTGTCACTTATGCTACTCTCAACATATCGAATGGATATTATAATAATAAAAAACGTAAAACGAACACATTAAGAGTTGTAAAATATTGAGTATTATATTTGTTATCACCATAACAAGATAATTAGGTCATTATGTCCGTTCAGTTTTGATACGTTTGTGTATTGTATGTAATTGTAGGAAGAAAAAGTATCAATTATAGATAAATATGCTATTAAATAAAATAAGCCACAATATTTTATATCTTTAGTTTAAACTGGATATTTGCAAAGGTTGTCTTTCTTTTGTTTCATGGGTCAATTCAACACAATTCTTGTATGTAAAATATCTAGGTCATAGTTCTACTCGGTCCATTGTTGGAAAAATCTTAAGAATAAATTTTGTTTTTTTATAATTTTTTGGAAGCGTAGAATTCACATTTTAAAAGACATTGAAACTGATGCTTTCAAATAAGTGTTGTCGCCCTCATTACTGGTGTACCTAAAATGCAAGGGTATTGGAGAATACCAAATGGATACGGTTGCGTTGTTGACTAACTTTATAAAAACAGATGTTGATAGCCTGTGACACACTTGGATTCATGACAAGTATACTGACAAGACCTGTCTTGCTGGTCATATTGTATTATTAATCTACATTATAGTACAGTGTAGTTTAAAGTCAAAGTAGTGCACAAACAGCTGTAGATTAGAAAAGTTAGAAAAGTCTTTATTATGATTGACAGCCGCTACATTTAACTTTGCAGTTAGCTGTGCAGTTTGCAGCATTGCAGTGAGACAACGTAAGCTGGAGGGCACGCGGGGCGGCAGGGGGCGTGGCGACCCCTCATCCGGCGGACTCGCGCGAGGTCAATCGATGCTGTTGCTATCCTAACTTTAAAATATTCTTTATCTACCGCCGAAAAGTTTTACGACTTATATTCATTAGTTTATGAATAGACTAGTATGTAAGTATGCTAGATATGTGATTAAAAAGAAGCCTAAAAGGTGCGCCAGTTACTATTGGAAATCCGAATTCTTGGTACATTCTTGATTTGATGTATGGAAGTGAGAGTTGGGTTTGGCAAGTCAAATTAACGCAGTGAAAATGCGGTTAGTGAGAAGTATGTTAGGAGTGACCGTGATTGATTGGATTAGAAATAGTACATAAGGGAAGAATGTGGTTTAAAGGAGGATGTGAGTCGAGTTAAAAAAGGCATGATTAGATGGTTTGGACACGTTGAAAGGATGAATAAAACGAGAGTAACAAAGGAAATTTATGACGCGAGAGTGAACAGCAGCGTAGGCCAGTTCAGTCAAGACGGTCTTATAATGTCCAGATTGATGAGATACTCAAGATGGGCGATATTAAAACCACCCGAAGCCAGTAAGCATGTATGCGTAGATGTATGAATGTAGGAGAAGTGAGGGAGATGTGACAGGAACGCGCGAAATGAAGCTCCGTGGTCTCTGCCTACCCCTTTAGGTTACATGCGTGAGTTATGTTGTTCTAGTTGTTAATCTTGTTAAAAGTGATGAAGATTCGTAGTGCTATTGCGAATGTGTAGTTTTAAACTTGGATACGTTGGAATTGTTAACATTTTAAAAACTAAGCTTTTTTATTTCTAATTGGCATTTAATTTTAACGTAAAGGTCGTGTATTGTTTGCGAATAATGACGTAAAGTCCGGTCCGGTCACACTTCCGTGTACATTCCGGAAGCTAGCGACTACCGGAATTGACCGCGTAATCGTAACTAACCAACTCACCAGTTACTGAATATATTGGCATTTAAAATTTAACACAGAAACGCTAGTTTAACTTATTTATACTAGCATTATTAAGAGGAAAGATTTGATTGTTTGCATTGACTAGGCTTCGAAACTACTCGACTGATTAAAAAAAATCTTCCACTTTTGGAAAGCTACACTAACCCTGGGAGCTATTGGCTATGTATATATTTTATTCCGACTTTTTTAATTCCTCGCGAATGAATTCGTAGGCAACTCTTAGTCTTATCGTCTGGTTTTCATCAATAATATATTTTTAACAATTAATAATTTAAGAATAATATGTTATTTCTATACATAGTAATAAAAAAAAACATTCTCCTTAACAACTAGAATATTTACAAAAGTTGAGACTGGAAGAAAACTATTTTATTCAATATAATAACCACCTATCAAACCATCCGCGTGGAATTAAATAAGACTTAATAAGCAATATATGCGTTATTCTAAGCTGTAAACTATCTCTGTGCCTAATTCCAGTTCAGTTGGAGTTACGTTAATACAAACATCCATCAAAACTTTCGCATATATATTATTAGTAAGTTTTTTCTTCAGTCTTAAATGTGTATTAGAACACAAGTACTAGTTAATGGCGTTACATGTGGATGGATACGAAGCTAGAGGAAGACCGAGGAAAGTTTGGATGGATTGTGTGCAAGAGGATATGTGTAAGAAAGGTGTGAATTCAGATATGACGGCTGATAGGGATATGTGGAAAAGTAGTACATACTGTGCCCACCCTCCATAGGGACAAGGGCAGGTTGATGATGAAAACACAAGTACTAGATACATAATATAAACTTTATAACTGCATCCAAACCACAAGCACCAGGCAACAAGATCATTTACAGATACATTTAATCAATAGAGAAGGGGACACAAGGAAAGAGAAAGATTCCCACACCTATGAATCCCATCCTGCACCAAGTCCTCTTCCCCTTTTCCATCCTTTACTGTTGGAAAAGGGAAGACTAGAAGAAAACGATTAAAATTAAGTTTCCGCCACTCATCAGACGAAACGCAATTACTTCCACTTCACGCCTTCTGAGTGATCGTGCTATTGCACCGGGCGAGCCAGCCCATTGTTGCGAAAATGTTAAGCGTTCTACCACTGTTACACCTCAGTAAAGATTAAGTTGAACTGCGTATGGAACCATTAAACTAATAAAAAGTAAAAGTCAATTAAAAAGTCAATAACAGCGGAGACTAAGCTAATGTTATAAATACATTACCCGTTGTTCGTCCTCATTGAACATAATGATTGTAAGTAGGCAGTCAATGTAAGGGTCGGGAGTAATTTTGAGTAGCATTTTTATCGCAGTTATATCGTTATGATTTCGGACGAGCTCAAGTAGGCTGTTACTTCCGCTCTGTGACATACTGTTAACTATTTGGGACTGGCCGACACACGCCCACGGACACGCCATATGCGGCACAACAATGCTCACATTACACGAATCGATTTCCAAAGAACGACAGCGAATGTCACTTGACAGAAAACGTATAGTACGACAAACTAATCTGATACGGTTGGCGTAATTAAAACTAAATTACATAAGATTAACACTACTTCAATATCAAAAAAGTACTACAACTGTGTAGCTGTATCTTGTAAGTATTGTAGGTATGACTTAACTGCAATAATAGTACATCTTTCACCGGGCCAGATATGTTTGTTGCACTATAATAAGAAAATATTTTACCGAAGAGAATGATACAATGATTATAAAAACTTTAATGGCAAGAGAAGTAGGAAGTGATTGATGATAAAAAACAGCTACCTCGTTGTATGTTGATTAGTAATGTAAAAAGCTTTAGTAATATGGTGAGTTAACAACATAATGTAAAATTATCATAATGGAATGAAACGTAATGTTCGGAGTGAGGCGCGTCCATTTAATATCCGCCGGTGGGCTGCCATGATGGATGGCGGTTTTATTAACCCTATAACCGGACGTGCGCCGAGTTTACGACTCGACACGAGGTACGAGCCAGCCAGCGCGATCATTGACAAATCTTACACTTCAAACATCCTCACAATACTTTCCTATATGATAATTACTTTAAAATGTATTCAGTACATAGTTTTAATTTTAAAGACTAATTTGAAAGCTAAGCTGAAGTTTTAATTTGCGAATCAATCTGTTTAATATATCACAAATTCTACAACTTCAAAAAAAAACATAACCTCAAAAAAGTTACGACCATCAATACGATTAGACCATCTACGATTTTAATTTTTACTTGCTGTATTATTTAAAACAATTCTATAAATATAAGCATATACTTATCCACACTTTAGAAAGCGTATAAATATATAGTATACCGTTGAAGTGCAGAGACCTTCATTTTTATAATGGCAAAAATAATTGAATATAATCTAATACAGTTCAAATTAGACTTTCAACAACTGCAAAACCAAAGATCTACAGAACATACAACAACAACAGATCTACACAACCATTTAAATATAATATAATTTTAGTCTGTATAAGTACATAACATAACCTATAGATAGCAAAAATAAATACTACATTCTTGATAAAATTATTACAAATTATATTTAAATGGCAACAATTATTCACTAAGTGTCAAATAATACATTTAGGACAAAGATTACAGATAAAACCATTATAAAGGAAGAGATAAACAACATTTAAAGCCAACAGAGAGAGATTCTATATCGTTAACATCAATTTACGTGATATTTTACAATTCAAGTGGTGTCAAAAACATTGAGAACAATAGTGATCCAGGTAGAATCCTATAACGAGCATGCACCCTCGTCTCGGCGCCAACCGGCAACTGACACAGCTTATATTGCGAATCTATTGCATCTGTTAATTGGTCAGGCAGCCCCTTAGTAAATTTTTCATACTAAACTCTAATTTTAAAGAAAGTGAAGCCATTTAAAGACCGTGAGTCCGATAACTAGGCACATTTAGTCTCCGTCGCGGATAACTCCACTTTTATGTTAATAGGTATAGAGTAAAAGCGTGTATGAATGAAATCCAGTTTTGTTATCGACGCTCAAATGTACACAATAATATAGTAAAGATTTAACATCCTATCGTTTTAATAAGAATATATTTTAATTAGCATAACATAGTTTAATTCGTTTCAGAAAAATCTTTAAAGCTATTAATTTTTCGGAATGTTCCTGAATGTCCTTTTGACAATATTTTCTCATAATATTGTTGGTGAAATTGTGTAATACAACTTTATATGTGAAAGTATTACAGGTCTACACCTACAGCAGTTATCCATATAAAATGAGTTCTAAAGAAGTGTAAAACACAGTGGGCAGGCTGTAGGAGGTTAGTGTTCTACCCACTGTCAATGTTCTATTACCCTAGCTTACGAGACACTATAAAATACTGTCATAAACTTGAATTGCGAAAAAATTATTACTCACCGTAAACGCCTGATCGTCTAGTCCACTAACGGCTTCCCCGATAGCGGAAACAATCGCAATTTAAACAATAATAATAATTAAAAAACAGTAAATAGTCACAAATATAATACAACGTTAGGAATACGTGAATTGGAACGTTAAACTTCACAGAACGCGCGATTTTTTAACTTAGGAACGTCCGGAGTAAAAGTGGCGGAGTATTCGTGCATCCGCGTGCCGGTGCGTCGACGTCGGCGCGACTGAGCGGGCGCTGAGCGTGCGCCGGCGGCCGGCACGCGCGCCTTCATTCACAAACGAGCGGCGGGGCGGGGCGGTGCGTCAAGCGGGGGGGAGGCCGGCCCATTCATGCAATCGGCCGAGGCGCCGCGGACAAGCCGAATTGTCCACCCTCCAATTACTGCAAGTTCGGTGTTAATTGGACCATAATTTAACAATCAGCTGATCACTTTGAAAAAACGGCTAAATTTGATCTTTATAGCGGCTACTTTGTTATATTCTAAAGAATAAGACAGGCTGCGTTTGCGCACCGTCTTACGTCGTTTTAATATTGTTAAATTGTCCTTAATAAAAGCCTTGAAAGTAGACAATTTCAATGTCA
>JAAOEG020000027.1:8983517-8999820 GCA_011763625.2 Papilio bianor | reverse complement strand
GTTTGTTCCGGCTAATCTCTGGAATGGCTGGACCGATTTTGACGGGACTTTTTTTGGCAGATAGCTTATGTAATAAAAAAACGCACGGACGAAGTCGCGGGCGATAGCTAGTCTTTTATAAATTTGGAACAGATGTAGAACATATTCTGAAAGAACACATAGGCTACTAATTAAGTTTTAGACAGCTAGTATACTTGTAATTGTTTATGGATGCTTGCCTTGAAGCTGGAAGGATTATTTCATTATAAAAAAACTATGAGAAAACATCAAATACTATAATTGGTTACTCATTAATACACTTGGCTATTAAAAATATATAGTTTATATACAAGCCTTTTGGAAACAAACACAAGATTGCTACCATTTTATATGCATCAAAGTGTACACTTGAGTTATCAATATCTTGGGTGTAGTATAACAAAGGCAGCCCTGGCCTGTTTGTAGGCGCGGATTCGACAAAGGTCGTTCGTTCATTCACAGCTTGCGTCTCCCACAGCCTTCGATTCACCATTTATTTGGAATCCATGATCAGCAATACGTGAGTCGAATTGGAAATTGCTTTTATGCAACACGGTTGATTTTAAGTTCTCATTAACCATAGTTATCACTGAATAGTCTACTATCTCCTATTTCAAAAAACAGACAAGAATTAGGTTTTTGCAAAGGTTTCTGCAATTGAAATTCATGATTATTCAAACGATCGACATTCTAAACAACCTGGTAAATCGTGATGAATCCAATAAATTAAATATTTGAATCTATGAATCGAAGAAACACGAACAAATGAAATTCGTCTTATAATTTGGAAATATAAAAAAGTCGCGTTAGTTACACCATTTATAAATGAACAACGGTTAGACCGGTTTTGATGACTTTATGTGTATTTTTGCATATGTCTTCGTCAGGAATATGATAAAAAGTATTTAAATAGTCAGCTTGATTATAAATATTGCAGAATATCTTACAACTATTTTAAATACGAACGTTTAAATTTATGTATGGATGCTTGTTTGAAGGTACCTTCAAACGGGTCGGCAGATCTCGGTGAAATTTGGCACAGTTATGTACATAGTCTGTAAGAACACAGAGGCTACTTATATATTTTTTTATTTACCCGTGGACGGTGTCGCGGGAAAAAGCTATTATTCTATATAAGAGTGTTGATTGTAATTTACTCATATTGTTAGTAACGAAATAACGTAGTGAGAAAACGTCTTGCAAACGGTAAAAAAAAGATTCCAAGTGAAATATGCGTAAATTCAGTTGGCATCAAATTGCGGCGTAAAGTTTAATATCGAGGAGATATAGCCCGTCTGCGGAGCGAGGCAAAGAACTTTCCAACTGCTATATATGCGTATATACGTTTATATACTCTACTTATGTACGGACGTGTGTTGTATAAATTGCCTGCCATGAAATGTATGAGCGTTATTTAACGGGCAATGCAATAAAACCCGGTTATGGTGTATCCATAGCAAATACTTCGTCGCTTCAACATAATTCTAATATTAATATTTAATGTATATTACATTTTGTATATGGGATATCTTTTTTACATCATTAAAACAAATGGAATAACTAAAGCAGTTTTGATTTCGTAAAAATAAATATCATCATAAGTGTGTGTGGTAATAAATATGTTTACTTTCTTTCTTTCTTTCGTTCTTTCTTTCTTTCTTTCTATCATCTTAAAGGATTAAGATTATTACATTTCATATATGTGAGGTTGCAGGTATGTAGGGTGGGGACCCTGAGTACCATTGATGCAGCCCTGAGCAGCAAAAATCCGGAGACGAGCTTACGAAGAAATAAAGCGAGGAGGGGCCGCAGTTGTATTCCGTACGGAGATCCCGTGTCTCTATCGCAGTTGGCGGCCACCGTGGGGTTTTAGTCGGTGCAAACCCGACATAACTTGTCCCTCCTCCCCAGAGGGATAAGTATGCGTTAGGAATTTTCCCCACGTAAAAAAAAACTCATATATGTAGGTACTAAATTAAGGAAGGAGAACGATTACATTTTAGAGAAGCGAATAGAATACAATCAAGCCCAATGTTCGTTTAAACCCACTTTATAAGATTGGCTTTCTCTCGAGCAAAATATTCAAATGTGCGCAATCCAAACAAAGCTGAATAGTGAATTTGTACATTAACCGCATAAAAAGAAAACCTATTTATACTTTCCGATAAAAGTACTTTTATGGGAAAATGATAATAATAATGTTTATATAAAACATATAAACTAAACTTATAACAGTGGTAGAGCCCGCTTTAACATCTTCGCACGAATGGGCCGGCTCGCCTGGTGTAATACCACGACCACACAGAAGACAGGCGTCGAGTGGAAGCTATTCCGCGTTTCGTCTGATGAGTGTGGTACCGGAGGCCTAATACTAGTAGTAAGGATAGGATGGGAAGGGTAAGTGGATTTCACGGAGTAGGGGATGCAAAGGAAGAGGAAATGTTCTCTTTCAGTGCGTCTCCTCCTCCGTCGATTAAATGTAGACAACGCATTTGCAATTGCGGATGTCTATGGGTAACGGTAGCTTTGCTATTTCAGCGATTATATGTGGCCGCTTGCTCGTTTACCACCTTGTAATATAAAAAAACTTAACATGACTACTCTGAACAATATAACTACATTTTCATTTACCTGTAATACTGCGTCACAACTTCTTGCGTCATATTCTTCGTAACATCGGGCTCCTCAACTCGCGCGAGACCGAAGTCACATATCTTAAGCACGCAGTTGCTGTTAACGAGAAGGTTGCCAGGCTTGATGTCACGATGCAGAATTCGGGCCGAGTGTAGGTACTTTAAACCTGGGGAACAAATAGAAATGAAATGTAACATACTGACGCAAACAAACCAAACTAGTGCCTAAAGCTTGTGAACTGTGTACTAAAATATACGCTAGCAATGGATATGGTTCCCTGATACATTTGTTGCGTAAAATACTAATAATAAATACTAAAATAAACTTACTTATTTCTAATTTTATAAATGCGAAATTTTAGATGGATGGATGGATGGATGTTTGTTAGAAAATATCTCCAGAAAGACTCAATGGATTTTACTGAAATTTATCAGAAACGTAGAATACAGTCGGGAAGAACACAAAGACAACCAAATAAGTTCATTTATACCGCGCGTACGCAGTCGCGGGCGACAGCTAGTGTACGAAGTATTTTTCAACATCCGGAAATCTATTTGGTAGCATAATTAAAGAGAACTTTGCTTATTACAAAAATTAAAACATAACCATATTTAGGGTCCCTATTATGATAGTAGTGCGTTAACGTTTAAAACAACTACAAGTTAATAGAAATCTAAGTGTTTTTTTTTAAATCTGATAAAAACGTATACTTATTATCAATAAATTAACTGCTTGTATTCGGTAACGTTACAACCGATACTCGATAAAAGCAGTTTAAATTGGAGACAATATATTAAACTGCCTATTATATATATTTTAAACATTATTAATGTACTGTCTATAGCAAAATCTAGTTTTGTCCACTCTCAGCGTAATATCCGAAGATTTCCCTGAAGAAGGAACTATCTGCTTTACTGTACAACATAAATATCGCTACAGACTACTTCTCGGATATATGAAACGGTTTCCTAACAGTGCGCCAGATTTCGTAGTCATAAATAATAGATGACAGGGGCGAGAATTTTGCTCGTTAGAGACGCGACGTAGCACCGCTCTGGTCTCGAGAGATTGTCACAAAAAGCTGGCTTTGCAATAAAAAAGAATAGTTCCGAAGTGAGATATTATTACAATTTAATACGAGTTTTCTATTTGAAAAGATTTTATGCTCCAATGGATAAATTATATATGAGTTTTAAACTCAAAATGTGATTTTTCAATTTTAATTTTCCAATATGACAGCAACATAACTATCAATGTCATTTCGTCTTCAGTTATAATGTTGCCCGTTAACTGTAAAAGAGGGATCCCTTATAATTAGAGAGACACAGAACATTTTACTTTTTTAATCCCGACAAAAAGGTTCAAATTGGCTTTGCAAAATTAATAATTCTGTTAACAAAGAAAATCGAATATATTTAATATCTTACTTCCACAAAACTCAAGACTTTCACGTACGTCCAACCAATTCAAATTCTAAAAGTTCGCTACCGTGCAAAATAGTGTTCTTGAATACTTTAGCTAGCATTAGTTCTAGCGGACTTGTAACCAGACGATGCAAGCCGCAAACCCGAATACGTTCTCCGAGTTAGAAATACCCGTGAGAACGCTATTTCACTTCCTCTACGTAAGGATAAGCTAAATAGATGTAATGCGCAAAGGTTTCAGTAAAATTTGATTAACTTTACATTACTTGTAAATTGTGCATAAAAGGATTTCGTTAACCATTATCATTTGTAATGATTTCTTATTTACAAATTAATTTACAATTATAGCCTATGTGTTATTCAAATGTATAATCTATATTATTGTAAAGTTGGATCGAAATCCTTTAATTAGTTTTTGCATGAAAGAGAGATGCATCAATACATTCTTACAAACTTTCGCGTTTACTATATTAGTAGTATTAATCGGTGAACGAGTATATTTTTGCAAATACATATAAAGTTCTCTTTTACCTTAATCGTAGAAATTATGCAACATATTTTATAACTTCGGATAAATTCTTGAAGATATTATGGAAGCTGTTCCAAGTTATTACTTGCTTTACTTAAACGCTTCATTATATCTTAGATTATTAAATAGAAAAATATTAAACTAAATAACATATTTGAAAGACACCGACGTAATCATGGTACAATTTAGGCAAGAGCGCAAATGTTAGGAGACAATTAAGGCAAGCAATGGCGCCTCCTGGCGGTGGTACATCACAACAAATTAACGACAGCTCGCTGCCTTGCACCTCCTCCTGCCTCGTGCCGGATATAATTTCCCAGCGGATAAACATCAATTTTCACGCACGCGAATCCCCACAAAGAGGAAAAAAATAATTAAAATCTTATTTTGCCACGGTCTATAAACACATCATATCATTTTAATAAACCAAAAGGATCAATAGCTTTATTAGCCGAAGTACTAAATAGATTAGCCAATTCAGCTAGTTTTATATAGAGTTCACTCCAGACATTACCAATATATTGACATTGACTGAATTTAAGTAAAATGCATGTAGAGTCGTTCAGAACTCTCACTAATATTATAAATGCGAAAGTTTAGAAAGATGTTTGTTAGAAGGTACCTTATTATCTACAGATAGTCTCAACGGCTCTCGCTAAAATTAGGCACAAATGTAAAACATAGTCCGGAAGAACACATAAGATACAAACTAAGTTTTTTTTTAATTCCGCGCGGACGGAGTTAGGGAGACAGCTACGACACGAGGCAATGTAAGCACCAAGGCCGCAGAGTATGAGAACAGACTTTTCGCGTCAGAAAAAATCACACTTTTAGAATCACAAGTTAGAAAAGTGCAATAAAAGTACCAGGACAGCAGAAGTAACTGTATATCGTTATTATCGTGCATCGGTTGCATTAGTTCGTGTGGTGGGGGTCGACGGCCGCGCGGCAGACCGCGACGTCCCGACTCCTATCACCGCAAGGACAACGATCCGATGCCAGCATTCAGTTTTCTCGATGTAACGACCACTTTAATTGTTATAGGGTTTCCGCTAAACAATGATTTAAATTTTTTATACTTAAAAGCAGGATTTACTGTCTAATTAATATACATTTATCTCACGATTAATTATCTTTTTATATACATGAATATAGTAATAAAGACAATTCTAAAGGCTATAAGACGTGTCAATGATATATTTCATTAGTACCGTAAAGAAAATCGTTTCAAACAAGTTATCAAATCAGCTCAATAATTTATCAGAATACCTTATCACTACAAGTGTTCAAACCTATAAGGCCCGTAATAACAGTGAATCAAATTGTTTGTTCGCGCCCCGGTGTCAGTTGAAAGTATTTTCAACGACCCGCATGTAGCATGTACTATACAAGCAGAATCCGTTAGATTTAAAGTTCAACTAACATAAGAATTTAAATAAAAAATTCTGCTTAACTCCAAGGACATTAAGATAAATTCTGAACAAAAAAATTGGCTGAATGGCTTAATGTATATGTCATGTTAATTAAAATTAATTAAAAGTAAATGTAAACGAGTTAAAAGAAGACGAAGTTAAGAGTAAACGTTATTAAAAGAAAACGAGCAGCGGGAACACCGAGTTGATCAAAGATGCACATGTACATCTGTAACACCATAGGAAAGTAATTCATACCGTAGTAGACGCGTCCACGGTCTTTGAAAAAGACATAGGTTGTACTGGATTGGAAATACCGCCAAGGACAAATCGTTCCACAACGCAGCTGTGCCTGACATTAAATTTCGCGAGAACCGCACTGTTGAGGTATGCTAGCCATCCAGGTATGGATAGAACCTGTACGGACTGACGACTAAAAGACCATCTAAATCAACGAGTAATATGTATAGAAAAAAATCTAATTATCACACCCGAAGAGACGTAGTCTTAAAAACCTCAATAGAATCGCCAGTGAATTTATTATTCTAAAGAGATAATGCGTACTCCATAACACTTGAATAAGTTATGTCGTCAAGCGAGGGAAATTGCGCGTTGAGCAATCTCCGATAAGCCGTACTCCAAGATGGATGCCTCACACGTCTGATGTCGGACTGTGGAAATAGGTAATACTGTCACTGCGCCTTACAATGATTTGTGTGGGTAGTACCAATGACGTGTTAGGATTTAAGGAACATGTGCTCGGAGATTACACACTATGGGTGGACCACCTATCTACAGATATACGAGTTTGCAAAATATTTTACGTTTTAAAACATTTAACAACGTTTTTTTTAATAATAACGTTTTTAGGGATTTTTGTCCTTACAGAACAAGGCAATCTCATGGGGCCTTTCCCAGTGCAGTTGTATTAGCTTACTGACATATTGTAATAATGAGTCCAACATCAGCCGGGTTAAGTTTCAGCTCACATTTAATACTTGTCAAATGAGTTTCCGTTAGTAACTTAAGATTCTAAACGTTGCATCAGTCAGTCGATTATATTCTCTCATAGTTTTTATAATTTAGCACTTACTATTTTAAAAAAAAAAGTTTGGTCAGTGTATGGAAAAAAAGTTATAGTAATTGCTTTTACATTACAGTTCACAGTGAACGTTGTATGAAATTCCAAAAGCCTCCTGTTCGGTACAGCGCGTGGATATGATAGCAAAGAGAAATGCAGAGCGACGGGTTCGGTCAGGCGGCGCATTTCCATAATTTCATTCGTTAGTCGAAGTCCAACTCACGATTCTATCTCGTCGCGTACAGACAATATTAATTAACGAAGTTCATTTTTAAATAAATATAATACGATTAGTATCAAACGTACCACTGGATTTATGCGCGTAATAAAAGCGTTCGGCTTCTTTTGAAATAGTATCATTATCGAAGCTAAATAGCGCAATGTAAAGAACATTGCTTTATAGTTGTTCGAACTGCAATAGCATTTACTAGGAAGACTATTATGTTAATACATCGAAATCTGATGGTAAATATCTACTTAACATTGCGTGCAGAAAACAATATTATACTGGTATTTATTTAAAAATATTTATGTCTTTAAAGAGTGGTTAATTCGACTATAATCAATCCGCTATTAAGTCATTCAAAAACTATATGAACATATGAAAGCCAACGCGCAATATTACTATAAGACTGTTCTACATAAACCGGCAATTATGCCCACAAAATCGACGCAAGTTTATAAGTGCCTGTACGTTGCCGTTCAACGGTCCATAGTGCATACGTAACCGACTGAGTTACTATTAGCATATTTGTCAGCGTCTACAGACTAGGACCAGCCATACATATTCGGGATGCAATCAATACGCCAGAATGGAACTTAAACGATGTCTAGACGTATCTTGTAGGTTCATCCGCACGCTTGAATCGGTCAGTTCCAAGAAAATTACTTCTAACTCAATGGTTAATTTATCAAGATGGCGTGTGCTAGCTTAAAAGTTGTATTCTTGATCGTTATACTGTCTAACCCCCAGTTCAGAATACGTTGATTAACGTTGCAACCAGGATACACAGTTCGGTGCTTCGCAAGCCTCTATTTGAGAAGAGATTCGAACCGGGGGCACAAAAATTTCTAATGGGTAAAATACCAAAAATGCTTTACATTATTGTAAAGTCGAATTTCTACGTCGTTGCTAGCAATTTTAAAATTTTATTATTCACAAATCATACAAAATAACTGAACACGTATAGGTAAACAGAAAAAAGTCAGTATATTTCACTACAGTTCTATTTGGAAAATATTTTAAAAGGAACTTGCTATATTTTCCGTGAACGTATAGCGACGTAGATGTGGCATAAAAGCTGTCGGCTCGCGTCAAAACCGCGCCTTTCTGGGTCGGTGGTATATTTTGAAGTTATTTGAGTTCTAAGTCCCGAGGCCGGGTCGTCGAGCCGCTACTTCTATAAAGTTTTTAATTAAACGCGCCGAGCGCTGGGGGCTTAACGATCACATTTTTCTAGATTCCCTTAGCACGTTCCACTCCCGGGAAATCTCTCGGCGGTGCGCCGGGCGACGGGCGGCGGGCGGCGGGCGACGGGCGGCGGGATTAATTGCAAGAATTAATAACGCGGAATCGAGATGACTCCGGTTGCCAGGAGTTCACTCCATTCATTTGAAGCAAAAATTATGTTTGCATACTAACGTTTTGTTACCATAAGGAAAACGTTATAAAGTTGAATTAGTTTCCGTCACTGGGAGAGTACGTTTATCGCATCAATGTTATAAAATTTTGCTAAGGAAACTATTTTTTTTATAGAAGTCGGCATCGATCATTTTTGCAACTTCATCGTAAAGTGTTAAAAACTTCGAAGAATAAAATAGTCCTCAATGTGTAAGTGAATCAAAAATGTGTAAATAACAAGAAGCTTACGTAGTTGTACAAGTCTAAAATATTTAAATAAAATGGTCGCCAAACTTCCAAAAAAAAAATCTTTGAAATTTTAATTGATTTACTGCGCAGCGTTGTATGCTCAAGGGGAGCTTACTTTAGTTGGGAAAGCACGCTATTTCAGACTCTGAATGTGCCCAAAGGTCGCCCGGAGTTAAACTTAAATTTATATTCGCGACAGCACACCTACCCTACCTATATACCTGACCCTACTTCTTAAAAGGCGAACCTAATTCTAAGTTAAAAAAAAATGTCAAGTACCATTCAGCATGCAAATTAAAAGCATGTCCATTACCTAGGCGTACTTATAAACGATGTTTTTAACATTTATTTAATTAATCCAAAAAATATGTTAAAAAAGGCATTATGATTAGGTGTGTCATTTACATGAAAAGGATAATTAAATAAGGAAATATTTAAGACAAGCATTTCATTAAAAATCGTGTAGGCTATCTAAATCCCCAACAATCAAGAAGTATTTACAGATATAACTTAATAAAAGTCTCATTTAAGCCAGATAAAGTAAACGTGATGGAAAAACTTTCCCGTGTGTATAAGGGAGGCGGGCATTAACCAACTTCCAGTATTATCCATTAGTTTGACCATTAAATCGCCTCCATATCATAAAAGCGAGCTCTGAGAGAACAATAACCTATATAACTACCTCCATCTCCGATATGAAGCTTTTACCAATGTTTTTATGTCTAAAGTACGCTCCAAAGCAAAGATTAAGACAATTTGATGAGTCAAACGACGCGTAACATACGAGTATGTGAGATAATTCGGAGTCACAACAATTTAGATGGCTTAATAAAGCGTTTATCTCTTTCAAGCTTGGGTTATTACACATTGGAGTATAAATAAAAATACTTCTACAATATGTTAAAATATTCAATTAATATTATGTGACTTCTTACTAATATTATAAATGTGATTGTTTCGATGGATGATTTGTTGGGAGGTATCTCCAAAATAGCCTAATGAATCTCAATCAAATTTGGCATGCATATAATTCATAGTTTGGTAGAACGCGTTGCAAATCGCGGGCAAAAGGTATTTAAGGAAGATAACACAAAATTAAATCAGACTAAGACCCAAAACCAAAGATTATGATGTTTTTACATATTACAATACAAGTTTTACAATAGCAGGGTATTACAAAGCACATTAAAAACTAAACTAATTACTTCTTTGAATATAATTTTTACGCAACAAAAGAAACATAAATAAAATTCTACACATGCAAGTTAAAATTAAAAAATAACAGATATATAATACATTCGCCAAATTATCTGATTAAAACAACAAGCAACGGCAACATGGGGGGCATAAGGCATGGGGCGTTTGTACTCACCTCTTAATATCTGGTAGAGGAAGACTTTGATGTGGTCGGCGGAGAGATGTTGCGGTGACACGATGATTTTGTGCAGGTCGCTTTGCAGGAGCTCCGTTATCACATAACTGTTCAAGTACTTAGTCAAGGAAATTCAACATATATTACACAGTGCAATAAAATAAAAAAAAAACACTAATATGAAACACAATAAGTTTTTTTGATTCTCTTGTATTACGGAGAATTTATTTGTTATTGAGACGAGAGCCTAAAGTAGGATTATCAGTCTGTAAAAGTTGACAAAAGCCATATTTTCCTTGGCATAAACCTGCAAGGCTTGACAGACTGAATTATATTTTATTATCAAATGCTTTTGCTATAAACTAGTAATAAAAACAAATGTAATAATGTATGTAAACACTTTCGGCCGGCACGCCACCGGCGGCTTGTGTACATTGTACATACGCCGGTAATGGAAACGAAAACAAAACCGAATTTAGTATTGAGGTACGAGCCACGACAAGTGGAGCGTAAAACGCCCACGCATGGGGAGGGTGGGCCAGAGTGGGCACAGACGCAAAGGGAAATTCTCCCCTACCTCCCCCTTCGGCTTAAAGGCACCGAGAGCACGGAGTCTGAATACCGCGGCCCGGCGGTCGTCTCTGTTATCGCATTTATCTCCTGCGAGTATGCGCCAGAGCGCCCCCGCAAGGCTATTATCAAAATTACAGGACACGCAGACCGTGTCGGACAAGGGATATTTGAAATACGCAGGATTAGACACCGCGATGGCCCTGTCTGGGGGGACATTTTCGTAAATAAGGGCTCAAAACAAATTTACTCATAGGTAAATACTAATAAACTTTAGTTTATTTACGTACGGTATTCGCGAATCAATCTCCTCACTAATGTTATAAATGCGAAAGTAACCACCCCGTCTGACTTCTCGTTTTCACTCAAAAATTAATAAACAGATTTAAAGAAAATTTGATACATAATGTAGAACCTGAGAAAGAACATAAATAGTTGCTCTTTGATAGGAAAAGGGCTGTAAGGAGTTGAAGGAGGCATCCCCTGTTCCATAACGTAGTATGGGAGTACCGTAAATTTTAAAGCTAGAAGGTTGACACTTTTTTGACAGTTAATTATATATAATTATATATACCATTCAAAGTTCGTTAATATATGCTTAAGTGTAATCCGAACGGACATACAAGTGAAGTTAGAAGGCCATGCGTTTTAAATAATTAAAAGTGCTACCCAGACACTAATTTACGTGAACGAATTCGCGGGGCAGAGTCAATAATAAGAAGCAAGTAAATTTCACTATATTCGTGTTACTTCTTATTCTAAGGTTAAATATAGTTTTGACATATTTTTTATACTTCGTAGGTGTATAAAGTTACTAATTTAAACTATAGCATATCTGATCAATTCGATTACTTGATAGTGCCTATTTTCATTGACTCTTTTGTTCATCTTTCTCTTAAAAAAATAATTAGGTTAAAATAAAATACACCGTCAGTTATTTCCCAAGTCAATTTTGTGCTTTAAGGAAATTGCTTGTTCCAAGATCGTCCCCCGGGTACCGACTACCAATACCAATATAGAAACGCAAATGCTGATAACTTAGGAAGCATTTTTACTGTTTCATTTCAGGTACTTTTTTACCATAAACTGACAGATAAAACATATTTTATGTGGAAATGTGTAAAAAGGGGCCCATTTAAAATGGCCGACACCTTCAATTTAATAAATAATCAATCTTTCTCTGAAAGCCATAATGGAACTTGCAGGTCCTTGGGTTGGCTCGAATTTCTTATGTACATGTCTCCGACGTTCTTGCTACCTGGTACATGCTACCTGCTACATATAAGAGAAGAAATTCAAAGATATGTGTGAAGTCAACCCGCATTGGTCCAGCGTGGTTGACTAAGGCCTAGTCATTCTTAACTTTGGGTAGGCTCCGAGCCTCTTGATGGAGACGTATAGTGAGCTAATAATGAAACAGATTTTTTTTGCGTAGTTGGCTGGCAAACTACGCATAATATAGAATATATTATATATAGTGTATATAATGATAGGTTCTTTGCGTACCCAGTGTAACATCTTGACGCATATTAATACAAATGATAGTACAGAGATACTGAGAATATAATCAAGATCGAATTGAAATTATTCAGAGAGAGCTGCGTCAGTCAAATGTTCACGACGTGCCGTGCGATATGCAAATCCCCCTATCTCATCACACACACACCCATACATACATATGCTCCATACGATGTGCCAGGCACGCCGCAGACATTCAAAGTTTACAGGCCTACGTGTGCCTCTCTCGGGGCACTTGAAAAGGCCCTCGTTGACCTACAAAGTTGTACCTTTACTGTAAAGCACTATTTATTTGTAGACGCTGTGCAATTTATAGTGCGGTGACATCACATATTATTTTCTTAAGATAGCCGAACGTGAAATTGACGCATAAACTTAAAAAAAAACAAGAATAACTTATTGAAAAATCACATTAATAGAACTTTGGTTAATTGTGTTTATATTGTAAATATGTAATTTAAAAATGTCTTTGAAGTTAGTAAGAATTAAAGAAATCAACGTCCAGACTAGAATAGTGTAGTAACGTTAGCGGGTCATAGATGGCGTTAGCAGCAACCAAGGTATTATTATCTATTTACTGTAATATACTGTTGAAACAGTTTCACATAAAAATGGGTATAATAACAATAACGTTTCAGTTAACAAGAACAAACTATTCCTATCTTTCATTTATCAATCCAGCAAAATTAGAAGAAAAAAAACGAGACAAAAATATGAAGTAACTTTAAATCTCGGTCACGTAGCGCGCAGTGGCTTGGTTCCTGCATCTCAATACGATACCAAGCACAAAACTGGCGCACAAGGCTCATAGAGCGCTACCGCACACGGACGGCTTGTAGGAATTGGTGTCGACAGGTTCAAATGATCGGCAGCGTTGACACACTTGACGTTTGATATGTAGCTCAGTTTATAGTCGTCGTAACATAAAGCAGTTCGTGTATGGCGGCACTTAATGTCAGCGCGATTATTGAAGCAATCGAGACCATCCACACGTATTTTGAGGAACGTAATTTGGGGCAATATAAAAGAATAATCAGTCTGATTACAGGAATTATGGAAGCGGGTGTGCAATCAAATACTAATTATATTAGTGCCGTAAAGTTAATAGCGACCCCACTAAAATAAAAGAAATGCAGCCAAAATATAAAATTGGCCATAAAATCCACACTCAAGATAACAGTGCGATACTAAACCAGTCAGCGCTTATACGATGATCAAATCTAACCTAGACTAATCTTTAACCAGAATTTATTAAATCGTTTCCTATTTTTCAATTGCACATTATACCTCACCTACAAATATTAAGTAAAATCTTAGAACTTACGTTACTAATTGTATAAAAAAACACAGTAAATGTGACAAAAAATGGCCAAACCATGAAATCAAAGGAGCGTCGCCTAACCGGAGCCGCTACAAGGAGCTATAGGGATGCACCCCTGCTCCCGACGTGGTAATTATTAACGAGGGGCCGAGATTCCGCCCCAGTCACCATACTGTGCGCTTTCCCTACGATACGGTGTGTGTATAATTTCCCGAAAAGCCGTATGCTGCGTTAATTAAGTGGTATCGTTATATCATAAACATCCATGTCAAAATACGATAATGAAAATCCTAGCAATAGTAATAAGGGAAGCATGTTATTGGGCAATGTTTTTAATTTTTTCCCACTTATCTTATATTGTTATTTTTTCGATTTCTTAAATATTTTAATAGTGGTAGACGCCAGCAACAACAATATCAATTTCGCCAATTAATCGACTCGCCCAATGACAGGCGACATAGAAGATGAGTCAAGTAGAAGCGATTCCGCGTTATGTCTGCTGAGTTTTTGCCAGAGGCCTAATTTTATTCCCCTTTCCCTTCCCACCTGATATAGAGGGAAGTTGATTTGAGACGGAGAAGGGTAGGCACATGAATGGAAATATTTTCTTTTTTAAAGCCTGCTTTAAATCGTCTGCCAGCCTTTAATCGTTGTCGAGTAAAGTTTAGCAATGCGTCTGTAATTGTGGACAAATCCAGTTGTCACCTTAGAATATATATTATATATATATATATATATATATATATATATATATATATATATATATATATATATATATATATATAAATATCCAAGAGATAAATTAGTACATAAATTAATACAAGGCGTAAGATTGTCCTCGAATAGATATATATATATATACGCCTTGTATTAATTTATGTACTAATTTATCTCTTGGATATTTTTATTTACATTTTCCCGACGAACTTGCTGAATAAGCTTTCTCGGTATTTTAATCCTATAATTTAAAAGAACGAAGAGTAAACGATTGTATTAACCGACAAACATCCATGTACTATTGTTTCACAAACATGACAAACATCCGTGTATACATTTTGAAAATCTTCCAAGGTATGTACATCTCTGTTCTGGCAATTATTATTCTCCCTTTAACATTTTATACCGCCAAAATTGTTCGTAAAAACACTTATTCGCGTATAGTTATATTATTAATAGATTATTGGTTGGTAAATGAAAAATTAGCTTCAATCTTAGAATAGCAGTAGTTACTTGTGCGTAAAATGATATTACCTTTACCTTAATTTCTTACCTTTCAATAATTTAACTGCTGTAACTGACATACGAAGGACGCAAAGGCTTTTGCAGAATATCAGCGTTTTTACCCCCAGGGGTACTAAACATATAGCTGAGCAGAGGCCCTATCAGTTCTACATTGCAACGCATGGTTAGGATGTCTATAATATATGTTTAGTTTTTCTTTTCTCAGCAATTTTTCTTGTTAGTTTTGATTATTAAGAGTAAATTTTTTTTCTCGTTTGTATTTCTTGTTCAAGTGTATTTATTATGTTGAAATGTGTTTTTAAGCTGATTAAATGTTCATTATTATTATTATTAAATACTTACTTCAGTTTGGTCGAATCCCCCCTTATTAGATTCTCTGTTTTGGTTTAATCAGTAATGTTATTATTATACACATCACAAATATCTATAATTGTGAGTCATTGAGTCAGCGAGTCCGTCTGTCAGTCAGTATTTTAACAGAGGTAGATGCCAGCAACAACAACGTCCCGGCAGCGGTCGTGCCGGGACGTTGTTGACAAACCTTTTTCAATATTTTTTTAGAACTCTATTGGATAACTGAAAACATTGTGTCAAGTTTCTAGTGAAACTGTTGAAAGAATAACATATCTCCATACACACTTTTCTTTAGTTTAAAACCTTTTAAGGTCCTTTTTTAGTAGTAACAAAATCCTGTATTTCATTTAGACCTAGTAGTTTTGGTCGTGTTTTATTTATTATACACTAGCGGCCCGCTCCGGCTTCGCACGGGTATAAATCTGATAAATCTCGTAAGGTTCAGCCTGCATTTGTTGCAATGTAAGCGGAAAAAATATAATTATTTACGACATCACATTAGAAACCTCAAAAATAACGGTATTTCTCCACTATTTAATGGATATTATTTTAAATATAAACCTTCCTCTTCAATCACTCTATTTATTAAAAAAAAACACATCAAAATCCGTTGCGTAGTTTTAAAGATTTAAGCTTACATATTGATATAGGGATAGAGAAATCGACTTTGTTTTATACTATACTTAGCGGCCTGCTCCGGCTTCGCACGGGTATAAAATCTGATAAATCTCGTAGGGTTCAGCCGCGTTCAGCTGCGTTTGTTGCAAAGTAAGCGGAAAAAGTGTAATTATTTACGACATCACATTGGAAACCTCAAAAAAACAGTATTTCTCCACTATTTAATGGATATAATTGTACATATAAACCTTCCTCTTTAAACTCTCTATCTGTTAAAAAAAACCGCATCAAAATCCGTTGCGTAGTTTTAAAGATTTAAGCAGTCAAGGGGACATACAGA
>JAAOEG020000027.1:8927985-8969423 GCA_011763625.2 Papilio bianor | reverse complement strand
TTGGGCTGTCACTCAATACGCGTTTAGCATTCCGATTCAAGGGTGCCCGAGAGGGCCGAACCACGGCTTGATCGGCTTATTCACAATAACGATGTGTTCACATTTAATGTCTCCGTCAACCGTCAAACATGTCCACGTTAACAAAGATTTTTTTAGTACGCATAGTGATAATTGAATGTCATAGCAAACAAATAGAAATCAACATCTTTATCGTTTTATTTATTTTGATTCCGTCAGTAAGTCGAACGCGTACTACAAAACAGCATGTTTGACATTTGATTCACTTAGGGTGGCTCATTATTACAAAGTAACGATCTATAAAAAAAGTATGACACTCCGATGACGTAATCTAAAAAAATAAATAAAATTCTTACGGTCCATTTCTCTAGTATGATTAATTGGTATATTTTAATTCATCAGTCAATTAACTAAATTCTTATTTTTGCAATAATTTGGATTATATTTCTGTTTACTTTATGTTTTACATGATAGTAATTACCGTTATGGGTTGTCACCACGCTTTGAGTCAATGACATAGCTGACGCAATCAAACACCCGAGCTCCCGCTAATGGGCTGTGGCTTGGCGCTGGAGGTCAAGACATCGACGCAGGGCTCTGATTGATGCCTAAATTTGTGTGGAAACCTTTTAAGCATAGGTCACGTGACGGGATGCGACCTATTGACTTTCAATCAATTCTCTATCGCCCACGGACAGCAGACGGTGGGCGTATCGACCGCGCCGGGCTCTCCGAACGACCTTATGATCATTACCAAAAGAGAATCCGAAAATGTGTATAAGATAATACAAATGGTTACTTTTTATTGTACAGTCAACTGCGTAAATATGTTTACATTTACAAAACTATCGAAACTTTTGTGGATTTTCGGTTACAAAAATACGTACCCACTATTATATGCACACCCTCTATACACTCTGCGTAGAAATATGCTGACTCTATATGATAGTAATCATTATCACTCTTCATTATAATCTTAACTCGGGAGTGACTTTCAGTCCCTCTCTAGCTTTCATAAAGTAGGCTTGCTATTTCTTACCTAATCCATTCATTGTATTTTAGTTTGTAATTCGAAAGTCTCTTTTTTTTTTAAAAAAACTAAAGTGAATACTCCGTATAACAGCACGTACTTATTAATACCTTGTATTCGTTGCCAGAAGTTTAAATACATATATATATATTTTGAAACCGAAGGCGTATAAAAGATTCTAAATCTTCGCAAATACATGTCTATGCAGCTGTCTGTACAATCCCATGCTGTCTTGAATAGTTATTGCATAAAACATTAGACTTTAATTGAACCTGTAATAAATATAATATCCGGCTAAATATACTTATGGTATATATTTTCAAATGATACAAAACTAAACGTAATAGCTTTACCTTGCCCTATTCATATGAAACGGTAACATGAAAGCAACAGAACACGTTTAAAGCGTGACGCGGCGTTATATTAGTACGTGCATCCCACGCCCGCTAATTAGGAAGCGCACGCGCAAGGGCGCTGCACCGCGCACGATGCGCGTGCGACTCGCACGACTCTGGCACACAAAGAAGCTACGGAACACGAGGTGGAACAAAGGAAACCAGCAGTGGAACAAAAGAAACCCGTAATGGAACTAGAAGTGAGACAAAAGAAATGTACTGGGTGCTATCACAATGGTATTCAGTAGTAATACGAGAGGTACAGTGTTGGAAGTATAAAGGGATGTTATGTTAAATAATGACAGGTGAGTCCGAGGAGCTGTTTAAAATGCGAATTTATTTTATCTTGGCGCAAAATACCAATTTTAATTTAGAGCCAATCTATCTCAGTTGCGGTACTTCTGTGATGATATTTATATTAGTTTTACGTCATCTCATTACAATGAAGTTTTATAATTTATCTTAAAATACGTCAAAGAATGGCTTGTGTTCCAAGACTGATTGATAGATCTATTTAGATCACTAATTTCACGATCGCTAGAGCGTTAATTCATAGTAACTATGCTTCATTACTTCATCAAAAACAGTTTTTCTTCATGAATGAAAATTACCTTCGCAGCAAGTATACGTATAAGAATACATACAAATTTAACAAAAACGTCGATACGGATAGTTATTGTGATTGATTTAAATAAAAAGGTTGATACTACGAACAATCAAACACAATATACTAAATAAAACACAAGTACGATCGTCCGGAGTCGACACCGACTAGTTTAAACAATTTAAATATTAATATAAGTTAAAAATCTTCTCTTTTATTAAAAGGATAACAACCTACTGGGAGTTACCAAAATAGCGTCTGCCGGCGACAATAGGCTGGAGGTTATAGCGAGAGGAGCGTGGAACGCTAATAATGAAATTTGCCCGACAAAAGAGTTGCGAAAGTACTAAGTTCAATCATCGCGCCGCAGTACTTGCCAACCGACAATTTTCCTTCTTTGTTTCGAAACGAAACAAAAAGACAGCTGCGCCCCAGACGAACGTTCCTCTTTGACTTGTCATAATTTACAGCTCCCTCCTACGACGGAAATTGTTAAATTTATCTTTGTGTCAGACAAGCCATTTTGAAGAAAATT
Organism: Papilio bianor; assembly: GCA_011763625.2. Lineage (NCBI taxonomy): Eukaryota > Metazoa > Arthropoda > Insecta > Lepidoptera > Papilionidae > Papilio > Papilio bianor. The sequence continues at coordinate 8,966,841 of JAAOEG020000027.1, read as the reverse complement.
AGAGTAGGTACATTGTTCGTTACAATATCCACCAAAAGGAGTTAAAATTGCAATGTACTACAAAAACACTGGCGATATTAAGGTATGAACATTTTATTATAATAAAGATATACATCAGCCTACTTTACACAAAAATGTGAAAATAGTGTCACGATATAACAAATTATACACATAAATTATACCTAACATTTCACCCCACAGACCTACTAATTGCATCATAATTGATTATGTTTTCAAAATATTGTTTGGAAACAAATCTTTGATTCGAAATCTAAACAGCTCATTTATAAAACAGCAAATTTTCAGTAAAAACAAACACACAAACAAAGAAATCTAGTAAAAAATAAAGTAAGTAAAGAAATCTAGTAAAAATGTGTATTTTCGGCACAAAAAGGTGACCACAATAAAAAAATTGCTACACGTACGTACAGACGAATAGGTAATCTCCTTTTGAAGTCGATAAACATCACATTTTATTATGCAAAATTTAGTAATAATGTCTTCGAAAACTTTTAAAATTATTATTACTACTTTTAAAGTCATTAAACAAATATTAATACAGCCGTGAGCATAATTAAAGGGTCGGTTAAGAAAGTTGAATATGTCGGAAGATAAAGACGCTAGCTAACTGAAATAAATTGTGCACGATAGGCAATTAAATATCTTTAAAATAAAATAAAATATATTTATTAATTTATTTATATTTCATTAAAAAACATAAACTTGCATAATACAGTATTTTTCAGTAAATTGTATTTTTATTTAGATTTTAGTACTTAGTGTTGTGTCTTACTAAGTACTAAAATCTAAATAAAAATAAAATTTTATGAAAAATACTGTATTATCCAAGTTTATGTTTTTAATGAAAGATAATTTTTTTTTGTTTTATTTTAAGGATATTTAATTGTCTATCATGCACAATTTATTTCAGTTAGCTAGCGTCTTTATCTTCCGACGTATTCAAACTTTCTTAACCGACCCTTTATTTTTGCTCGCGGTAATGTATGGTATGTAATAAGTAGAAAGCAACACTAAAAAATAACGCATATAATTTAAAGTTCTTAATTTGAAACAACACGGGTACTATTGCAAATAACCGTCGGAGGGTTGCAAAGAGTAATGAAGGGCTAAGGGGAAAATACAAAATGGCGGCGCTTTATTTGTCGAAAGCATTAATTTAAATTTGGATGTTACCGGGGACGCGGAGTCGCGAGTACAAATTGATCGCCACTCATTCGGTTTATCCGCGTGTTCCCATTGGCGAAACATCTGTATAAAAACATGACGGCGTCTCTCTCATTCTCTACGAGGAAAACCGAGACGGCATGTTTCTGTATAGAAACTTTGATAGTGGAAACCTACGGTAAGGTTTACAATTAACACAAGTTATATTCACAATACCTGATTCATCAATTCCCTGTTAAAAAGAAAAAAACTTATAACAACTAACATAAATTACACGTATAAAAAAATCAATAAATTTAATTTTTCCTTGTATAAATTAAGGCATAGTGTATAAAAGAAATGTCAGGAGCGTTGCTGAAAATCACAAAAGCAATCAAAATATAACGTAAAGCTTATTGATTTTTATTGCTTACCTGTTAGACGCCGAGTTGACGACAGAGAACAAAAGATATAACGACGCAATTTACTTTACTTGCTCAGCGACAACTTGGATGAATTCGTAATTGATTAACTATTTCGCGTACTAAAGTAGCAGACACTTTAGTTCTAAATCTCTAAGGACATAAATATTAATTGATTTTAATAACTCTCCGCAACAAAATACACGTAATTTCGTCTCGCTAGCCGTGGAACACTGTGCAGGGGTGTAGTTTCGCGTCGACGCCAGGGATGCGGGAGAGGGTGCTCGGGGAGGGAACGAGAGCCAGTCAATATCAATAAATACCTACCTACCTTTTCAATCAGACAGTCTGGGCGGCGGCGAGATATGAGGGTCTGGGAGCGAGGGACGCAGGGCGGAGAGCGAGGGACGCAGGGCGCAGAGCGAGGGACGAAAGCGGGGGGCGAGGGACGAAGCACGGGGGAGCGAGGGTCAAGGGACGGGAGGTGACAGACGAGGGAGACGTATTGTACATCAGCACCAGATGACGTGCCCTATGGCAGGGAGACATCAAAGGGGATCATGAAATTAATTAGTTTAGGTATCGACAGAAAAACATTTTTTTTTTTCAGTTGAGATTTTAATTTAAAAGACAATGGCATACCAATATTTCATAAATACCAACAATTAAGTAGCTTAATCAATAATTAAAATACACTTATTAGCTTATTACTTTACTAACACTACGAACATAAATGTACAAATTAACAATACATACATATGTACTTATCTAATTAATCAACCAATTTAACTTACATTAGGTTCTAAAAGAACTTACCTTATGCTATAACAAAGAACCTTAAACATAAAATTAGAAAACATCCATGATCACATAGTTTACAATTAACAAAAGATTTATAATACAAATAGTAATTGTAGACAAAAATGGGAAACAAGTGCTTTTCTGTATTTCATCGTCTTACACACAAATCTTTGGCTCCCTAATATTTCCATCCACATTAATATCAAACTAGCCTTCTTACATGCCATTCTTTCTTTACATACATTTCTTTCTTCCTTATAACATTCCCATACAATCTTTTTGTTGTCTATCCCATTGGTAGAAAGCTCGCACTCAATAAAAAATGTCAAGAGCTCAGAGCATAAATTAAAAACTAAATACTGCGCATTGGAGGCTGCAAAAGTATTAACGTTCAGCTATCCAGCTAACGAATAGGTTTCAGAATGCACCAATTAAGATCTTAAAAGAAGTGTTAACAAAATTTTTAATGTATAAAAATTTAACATTTTAAAATTCAACAAGAGTCACGGGACTCGAAGCTCACGGCATTTGACGAAATGTTACCTTAACATTTTAACTAAAACGTACAGAATTAAAGAATCGTGTACACCTGTATATGTGTATTAAAAAAAAACATCCCGCGAATCAAATAAAAATGGCGAAAATCCAAGGTCACCTTGACAATCGTTTACCATAGAATGCTTTATTAATATTTTTCAACGTGAAAAAAGAATCTTTTCAGGATTTCATCAAAAAAACACACCTTGGAACTAGTAATTGTGCCAAGCATACAAATGCTTCTTCTTCATTGCATTCAAAGGCGAAGGTTCTCGAGACGAAACCTTCGCTTCCAAAGTCCTAAACGAAATTTAACCAAACCCTTTAAAATATGCACTTGTAAGATCCAAAATGGATGTCGCATTTAAAAATAAATGCAGCAATTATTTTTATGGCTGAGCGCAAAAGTTAGCGGCCTTTTACAACCATAACGAATTAAAAAGATGTTAGTAAGCTGAACTTACTTTTCTAAGGAAAGTTGACGCACGGAGGCAAAAAAGCAAAAAGCTAAACTGCCGATAGTACTATTACTTTTGAAAATTCTTGTGGAATTTTTTAAATAACATATTTCAGGTATTAACCACATAGCCGTTGCAGTACAACTTATGCTATTATTTATAAGAGAGATGATAATACGAGTTTTAATTAGCTTAAATGTCATGTAGAAAAATCACTGAACCACACCGTACATGATGGCGAAAAAGGGTATAGCCAATATACGAATAGACCCCTTGAGCCCCGATTTATTTGAAATTTTTAACACATTGAACATATTTTATTCTACTTTAATGTTAAATTCCAATGACGAGTCATCCTCGTCATTTGTAACTTTGGTTAATCACACCGATGACTAGTTTCACTCGTCAAATATACCTGAAGATAAGGTTAATGCTGTCGATTCGAACGGTATAATTGATGTTTGAATTGATCACTTTTAACTCAAGCACCAACCCATAGAGGGTTGGTGATTGACACATATTTCGTTACAATTAATAAAAACTAGCTTTTGCCCGCGACTTCGTTCGCACTCTTCCAAATTATGTTCTATAGCTATGTCAAAAATTCAGCGAGATCTGGTGAACCGGTCTGGAGGCCTTCTAACAAACGTACATTGCTCTAAACTTGCATTTATAATATTAGTAAGATGAATAAAGATTAACATATTTCCAAGCGCGATAACTTCATATAATATTGCTTATAGAGTTCTAGAAAATAATCTACATAAAAGTACAAAATTTGATCAAATTTAGAATTAGTCGAAAATAAAAACGGTAATTGTTTAAGATTTCGCTGGTAACAAATCGGTAGTTTCGATGGGTGTGTGTTAGTAGATATAGGCGATACTATAAATCGCGTCGGTGTCGAAGTATGACGAAATTGGACACCGAGATGGGTCAGGTGAAAAATGTTAGCCCGGCTAGAGCGAGGTGGTCGCCCGAATGATTTGACAGCGTGAAATTGTTTCTCACCGTAACATCAATTTCGCCCCCCTTTACCGTGTTTGGCTTGGGATTTTATAACGCGTCCGAGTTACAATTTATGTGTCTATATATCGAGATAACGTTTGATTTAAATTATTCGTTTCCAGTTTCAATTAATTGGATACATAGATTTTAATACTGTAGCGTATAGATATTTGTAATCAGATGTGTATTTTGTAGTCAAACAGTATTATAGAATATAAATATTACTGGGTAATAATATCTATGATTAATTTGACGATCACTTTTAGTTTCAACTGCAGATTACAAGTCAAGCACTTGATTTGTAACCTGCAGGTCCTGGTTCGAATCCCGCTATGTATCAATGTGTTTTTCCATTTTTGAATTTCATATGTACATTTACCCGAAAACATTGTGATGCAACCTGCACATATCTGCTAAGAAATTCTAAGATATGTGGGAAGTCAACCAACCCGCGTTAGGCTAGCATGGTTGAATAAGGCCTTGTCACCTCTAAATTGGGGTATTCTTCGGTGGGGACGTATAGTGAGCTAATGGTATGGTATGGTTATAGTTTCCAGGCAATGGTTCTTAACAATAAAACTATTTCTTCTCTCCATAAGTCTCTACGTATAGAGCAAATCTATTATTTAAAATAACTTCAAGTTCACAACAAAAAAGCATTTTCTTACGATATTTACCGAGAAGTTGAACAAAACGTGTCCGAAATCGTAATTCAGCGATTTAACAGTTAGACGCGCATACCGTATAAAGTAAAATAAAGAGAATGTACTTCCTTTATTATTTATATACTCGATATATCCTGCTTGAAACGCTGACATCTCACAGATCGTAACTATAACAATGTGTTTTGTACTCCTTTCCTATGAGACAGGTCTAACAGTTTTCCTACGACAATGAAGTCATTACATACTATGTGATGTAATTTTGCATAATGATAATAAAATTTCCATCACGTTATATAGTCGGCTGTATGATATTTATTTAGTTTGTTATAATAGTCAGTAAATTGATATAAATATAACCATGAGCAAAAATAAAAGGTCGGTTAATAAAGTTTGAATATCTCGAAAGATAAAGATTCTAGCAAACTGAAATAAATTGTTCATAATTGACAATTAAATATCTTATAAATACAATAAAATATTCACCAAATTGACTGTCATACACAATTTATTTCAGTTAAATAGCGTTTTTATTTTCCGAGTTATTCAAACTTTCTTAAGCGACCCTTTGTTTTTACTAAGGAGTTTATTAGATGATGTACTTTTGCATAATGGTAATAAATTAGAATTTCTAATTCGTTATGTGTAGTCGGGTGTATAACATTTATGTTCAGTGTGTCAAAATGGTCAGTAAATTGATGTAAATATTAGCTTTCGAACGACATGAAAAAAATCGCTAAGCGTTTTCTCCGCACCCGCAAAATAAATTAAGTATTCATTTAGTCTGTTTAAAATGTTATGTAATTTTTAAATGAAGACGAAGTAAATAAGTAAGGTAAAACAGAGGGTTCGTTTCGCAGAAACTGAATCATAGTATAGCAAACACGCGCGGGTCAACGTGCCGGACGGGAACGAACTAATACGTTGTTTTAATACACGTTCTTTTAAAAGCACCAAAAAATAAAAATTTGCGAGTTCGCAAATGAAAAGGATACATTTCCTGGAAAAAGTCGAGGCTGGGCGGCTGCAGGATGTCTAGTGCCGATAATACCTGAGAACAAAGATAACAAATTAACATACAAATATAATTAGAAGTTTAAAGACTAAAAATATAAAAATACATATGTTACCTACTTTTTGACCGACTTCCCAAAAGGAGGTACTTAATTCGTACGTATGTTTTTTTATGTGTTACCACGTAACTCCGTCCTAAGTGATCTTATTTTAATAATTAATTTTGGAATCGACAGGAAGTGCTTGCAGGTTAATTTTGAAACTTAAAAACTACCGAGTTGATTTCGAGTTTTTGATCCTATTCATAACTGTCATGAAAATAAATCCTAAAGCAAGCTATTATCGGTTCTTGAATACTACACAAAGTTTCACAAATTAAAAGATGTCCATTCCACACCGCACTTGTGAAGCAAATAAGAAATGATTACAAACTGAACGGTAATTGTATCCCGAGTGCTTCAAATAGCATATAAAACGCAAGCGGTTAATCTCAGCACTTATTACTGCCAGTACTGGTGTTTAAAAACACTGTAAATTATTCGCATGTGTGTACCGAGCATGCATAGTATCACATTACACAAAACTACGTCATAACTATGAAACCCTTTGCGGTTAGTAACGAATGAGAAATTTGATACTAGCTGATTGCGCTTGCTTCCTGCTCCTATACCTAGTTACAGGGAAATAGCAGTTCTTGGTACGCCGTTCCTAAACAACCAATAACAATTTACAAATTATAACAATATACTAGTAGGTAAGTTTTAGAAAATATCATTTGTTTAATTAATTTTACTTTGTAACACTGCAAGAATATTAATAAAATTAAATTATAAAACAATATGTAAGTAAAGTCAACAATAATAAACAGAGACTTGGACTGACTTTTCTCTTGTGATAGACTTTTATTTGATTTTAACCATTAAGATTGCTGTATTATTTAAAAGAGCGTAGTATCTTTTTCGTGTTTAGTCTTTGACGATATTTATAATACATTTTATTAGATGCCAGCAACAACAAACTCCAATGCACGAATTGGTTGACTCGACCACCGCAATACCATGACCACACAGAAGACAGGCGTGAATTGCACGCAATTCCTCGTTTCGTCTGATGAGTAAGCGTTCCGGAGGCCTAATTTCACAGTCGTCTTTGTCTTCCTAGCTTTTTCTTATATGGAAAGGATGGGGAGGGAAAGTGAATTTGCAAGATAGAAAAGCGGAATACTGTCTTTCTAAGCGTCTCTTCTGACTATTAATGGTACTAGCAGAAGCTATTTTGACAAAAACAGGTGGCCGCATCCTCGCTTACCACCTTACAATATAAAAAATGTGTGTGGTGACTAACCAATTTTTATTCATTCACAAAAAGAGATGCACGATCTGAGTTTTAATAAAAGTCGCCAAGCTGCACAGCAGTTTGATGGCGATAGACACTCCTTAATACACTTATACTTATTTTTTAATCTTAATATATGTTTATTTAGCAAACATGGTTTTTTTTCCAGACATTTGCTGTCATCGTTGGGCATACTTTGATATGAATTTTGAGCGCAATAAAAATAGTGTATAAGGGGCGACACGAGCCGACACGACACCGGTGCCGCTCCGGCTAAGCCATAATGAAACCAGATAGTGACGCGTAATTTGTCGTCACAAAGCAGTCACGCAGTATAATACGCCCCGTCATACTGAGGATCCAATTTTCTCGTTTCAGTGCAAATCCTGTTTATACGCGGCTTTAAATGCGCGCTAACCATACACAATACACCTCGGTCGATAGACACACGGGGAAAATGAATAAATTATATGGTCGGGCCGCATTACAATTATATCACGATAATGAATGAGCCGCATTATCATGATAATAGCCTACTGAATAAAATCAAAATGGCGGATGATTGAAAAATTGGCTCCCTCGTGAAGTTTTCGCTTGTTCGGTTCAAAGCGAAAATTGCGCAGGTCGGCTGAACTCGCATTTTATATTGGACAATGGAAAATGTTCATTAAATTTGGTTATAACATTTGAAATAACACTATGTATTTTACAGAAATGTGTCATTTTCGACATTCATAATACACGATAATATAGACATTTACAGAATTTGGTCCCTGACCCAATAATAATCTATAGTTGTATGATATAGGTGGTGATAGTTTTAGCGTATGCCGTACTTACATTCTCGTGTTTGAAGAAGCAGAGCATCTTGAGCTCGCGGAAAACGCGTTTAGAGGAAACGAGCGACTGGAACACGTTGGGCAGCTTCTTGAGCGCCACGCGCCGCCCGTCGCGCGGATCCGTCACCGCCCTGACAACAATACATAAAATGTTAGTAATCAGTATTTTATACACAACATACATGTATATTGACTTGTTGTTGGTTAGCTTACTAACAAAGAATTTCCAAGAATTATAGAAACAAAAAAAAAACTATTATGAAATTAAAGATAGCAGTAGAACCTTAAATGTTATACAGAAACTAGAGCATATGGTAAACAAAACACGCTACGTATTTCGTACTTCAACAAATATATCATCAACGATTCGAGACTTTATTCCTATTAGCCAAATGAACGTGTCAAGTAAGCACTAAAAATCAACTGAAAACGACACCGGATTCGCAGCTTAAGTTGGTCACGTACTGAAACTTGAATCTTGAAAACTGAGCTCTCTTCAATAAATTTAATTTATCTACATCTTAACGGGATCATTCATTTTAATATTATCTTAAGTGAAAATACATAGTAGTTTTGATTAAAATTACGTAACTAAATTTTCTAATCAATAGATGTTGAATACAAGAGAAATAATTCTTAATTTGTCTAATACTTAGATTAAGCTTGAATTTTATTAAAACAAGATATCAAAAAGGGTCTAATTGACAATGCAATAAAAATAAACGGCTCCCAAATGTACCAATGATTTTATCAAAGCTTCCAAATACATTCACCGTGTTTGTCCCTCCCCTGCCTGATAACATGACAGTAATCGCCGGAGGGGTGCGATACTATCCGCGCAGGGGGAAATGGGGATGCTATATCCCGCTACAACAAAACCGGACGGACTCACGATACAATCGGTAGCTTAAAAACAAACGATCAAACATTGGAACGTTCTTTGTAAGAGTTTCTACAGTCGAAACACTTCGCATAAAACATTTTGCCATCCCTCACAATTTAAAAAAAATAGAGACAGTATGAACTACCATAGTAGAATTTCTCGGTTAAATGGTTTTCGAACTAAACAAAACTTTTATGTACGTATATAAACCAGGAGTGGTTTTTTGTAAACTTTATTCCTGTGCTTAATGTTTTAATTTTAAAGTCTTACGGGCAGTTTTTGTTTAATTTACAATATTTATTTTACCATTCCAGCTAATCTATAGGATATAATATATAGGATATGGTTTACAACAATAATAATCGATTGGTGGGATTGGAATTTCGACCAAGTGATCGTTAATTCGTACCTTTAACCATTAAGCTATTGGCGCATCTAAAGTAATTAATAACTTATTAATATTTCTCTCTTAGTACACAAAATTGTAAAACAGAGATTATAATCTATTTGATTTGGTGAGCATTGAACATCCCTATCTTTTAAAAGGTCTTGAAAAAAGGGTTTCGTAACTGACAAGTAATCATTTGAATCGTAGAATATAAACCCAAATGAAGCTGGGGTTGTATGAATACGGGCATTAATTTGAAGGGCGCTCACCGTTACTTCCAAAGCCCTAAACTTTTCTGATCAATGCCTTTCACGGGCGAATAACATTATTATTTGTTTCACGAAGGTGAAATAATAAAAATAGTCGGTACAAAAGTCGGAGTTTCAACATTGAAAACACCTTGGGGCGTAATTTAGAAACAGTGTTTCAGCTCTGCCCGGGGTCACTTAGCATATAGTTACTAACTACACACTAAAGTACTCTACACCTAGTTTAATTTATGCAAAAAGTTCTTGACGTACATACTTAAAAACCTGAACATTTATTTCTTAAATAAAACAGAAACTCTTACAGAAATTTGAATTAATTAACAAAAATGAGATAATTTACATACATAATTAGTGCTTTACACTTAGTATTTGGTAAATATCAAAAAGGAAACCGCTTTATTGTTATCATATATACATACTAAGTATATACATACATACATGTTTAAATGAAATACAGTATCTTAACACATTATAAACGAAAAAGTGATAAGAGTTGCAAGCTAGGCGTGTACCGTATGGCCCGTGCCAAGTGGTATTGCTTTTCAGCCTGTGCCAGTAGTATGTGAAACGCCTGTTCAAAGGTGGTATGAAAAATATATATACTAAATTATATAAGCCAAGACAAAAAACATAGAACATAATTATATCTCGTAGCAACTAAATACAAATAAAGGGTAAGTTAAGCTGTTCATCTAATAAAAATATAAGATGAACAGTGGTGCAGTAAATTTATAATGAAAAAGAGTACATTAGCTTTATAGGTATATAATTTATATGTAAACTAGTTCTCGCCCGCGACTCCGTCTATATTCTCTCTCCGAATTATAATAAGATTTAGTATCCAAAGTGTCATTCCAGACACTGTTCTACTCGTATATCTTTGCTAAATTTCAATTAGATATGTTGAACCGTTACGGATTCATCTAGTAAATATGTGAATAACAAAAAACTACGTATTCCTCGGGAACCTGACATTTTTCGGTATCCCGTGTGTTACTCCAGGCTTTATATTACACCTATTTTAAATTTCAATATTATATGTTAAACCGTTGAAGAATTATAGAGTACTAGCTGTCGCCCGCGACTCCGTCCGCGCGTTTATTTTATCGTCCTTTTTTTCGCAATAAAAGGTAGTCTATGTCGTTTCTCAGGGTCTAAAGATTGTCTGTGCCAAATTTCATCAAAATCGGTTGAGAGGTTTAAGCGGGAAAGCGTAACAGACTGACAGGCAGAGTTACTTTCTTTCATATTTATAATATTACTAGGGAAGCATGGAAAGAAAATTATATATGCCACGGGAACCGTAACTATTCCCGGGATCAAAAGTAGCTTTTCTGTTCTTCCAATTTCAAAACAAAAAACCCTCAACATCAAATATTCATCAAGATCCATTCAGTTGTTAAGGCGACAAACTCTAACATACATACATCCACCCATCTATTAATATATCTTGAACTTTAACTGTACTTTTTTCATGAATGTTATAGTTATATGTTTTTAAATATGAGTTGGATAGCAAATGTGGTTGTAAAAGTGTTCCGACAGTGAAAACTCACCTAATTCGACCAGCCATGTTTTTAGAGTTAGAGTTGTAAACAATGGCAGGAAATGTGCGACGGGTCGGGGTGCATAAGTAAAGGTCAATAACTCCCAGGAGCCACGCACCATCATTCAATGTTAATAGCTGTCCGAATGGACGCGCAATTGTTAATAGCAATTAATGACTGCGGTATAATTAACGATTACTAGTTTTGGCAACGTTAAATGGAATCATTAAAGTGTAACAATGTATACACAATACTCGTACGTGTTTATTCGAGATTGTTTTTCGAAGATAAATAATGTAACAAGACAGACATTCTGTATTTTTGGTTGTTTACAAACTGACGGTTACAAACAGAATAGTGAACATGTAGAGAAATGTACAATCAGTAAAGCACTTGTCTTGTAATGTGCAGGTCCTAGTTCGAATCCCTCCAAATACCAAAGAGCTTTTCGATTTTAAAATTTCATATGTGCATTTACCCGCCTTTCTTACGGTGAAGGAAAACATCGTGATGCAGCCTGCACATATCTGCGAAGAAATTAAAAAATCTGTGTGTGAAGTCAACCAACACGCATAGGGCCAGCGTGGTTGACTAAGGCCTCGTCACCCCTAACTTAGGGTAGGCTCCGAGGCCTTCAGTTGAGACTAATAGTGATCTGATGATGATGAACAATTTTTATTGACAAGTCATGATTTTTGAAGACTTTTAATGGTTAAAAACTACTCCCAGGTATCATCATACATTTTCGAAATTTTTAAATTATTGGAAATATAAAGAACGAGTAAATTTAATATGCTAATACTATTTAAAAAAAGATTCTATTAAAAAGTGTTGTGCGTGTTTATAGCGTTCGGTACCGCTTAAGAGTGTTTGTATTACGGTTTGTCACGCGTTCAGTTTATGTTTGGAGTATCTTATTACTACCCAGCTTTGTTATTATTAGGAACTTTTCACACAAATCACTTAAACGATACAACCTTTGCAATCGTTTACTCAGCACTATCTCACTTTGTTTTCTTTCTGTAAAAAAGTAGTACTGGATTAAATCATTAATAAAATACAAGGAATACTAGCAATTCCTCTGTTTAACTTCGATCAAGTTGGATTAACTATCAGCAGAAACACAAACAACTTGTTTGAGGAATGTTCGTAAACAATCGAACTAAAGTTCCAACGCTACGAGCACTGGCCGCTGAGAAATCACCTAGAAGTCACTGGAATTGAATTTCAGATGTAAAAAAAATATATTTTTACTTTTTCAGGGAATTGGTTGAGAAGTTAGCTGATGAACTAATCTTTCATGCATTGTTTTTTTTTTTACATCACTACATAGTATAAAACAAAGTCGCTTTCTCAGACCTTATATCCCTATGTACATTTTAAATCTTTAAAATTACGCAACGGATTTTGATGCGGTTTTGTTAATAGATAGAGTGATTGAAGAGGAAGGTTTATATGTATAATAACATCCATTAAACAGTGGAGAAATACTGTTATTTTTAAGTTTCTAATGTGATGTCGTAAATAATTAAATTTTTTCCGCTTACACTGCAACAAACACAGGCTGAACCCTACGAGATTTATCAGATTTATATATTTATATATATATATACTAGCGGCCCGCTCCGGCTTCGCATGGGTATAAAATAATATAATATATATATTGGGCACCAAAGAATGTCTGGTCAATTTAATGGCATAAAACTAAATTAAGTTAATAAATAAGTTAATAATAAGTTACTAAATTAAGGTATTCCATTCGAAATAAGCTACTCTATACGCATTAAGTTTGACCACAAATATTTCCACGTGAATTATTTACGCACAAAAGACAATTTCCAATGTTAAAACCACAGAAAACTATGAGACTAAATGGTCATTGTGAAGCGTCCCTTACTCACGCAGTAGCGTGGAAGCGTGACGTTGGGCCTTTACCACCGCGGTATCGTGTAACTAGATTATAAAGCGGAGTCACCAGGCACTCCTATTTACACAGGTTTAGAGAGCGACCATCTTTACTATCAGTTGTATTTTCTGTTTAAGTAACCGTATACAGGTGGCTTGAAAAGTCTTCACATATTTTGGTAACATTTCAATAAAGGGATCCCTAAAATTAAGATCAACGTAAAAGTAACACCAATATAGTGTTAGTACAAAAACCAGATCCTACGATTATATTACTAGATTATTGTTAGAGATGCATCTATGAACAATTCCTAGTAACAAGGAAGATTCAAACCTTCATGCTATGGTGTTTGTATGCTATAAGATGGAGTTGGAACTTGCAGTCTGCAAAACAGCGAGACAGAATTTATAATTATGAATAAAAAATACTTTATTAAAAAGTAAAACGATATTTTTAAGCTATTCACTTATTCATACTTAAACTAGTTTTAGTAGCAATTAAGTTTAATGTTGTAGTCACGTAGCTACATCGTCAATGATCATCGTAAAGTAGTACTGAAAATCTGTGAACATGAAATCGTCGAGGATAAAATGAAGTTTAAATACAAAATATGATAACGGATAAATCGTTATAGTAGATAAACGACATCGGATAACATTGCCAGCGTTGAACATCTTTTTCGCTTGGCACATGTCAGGGATAGGTTCACTGAGCTGACGGCCAACTTCCAGTAAAGTAAATGCCTCACGCATTAGAAGAAGACGAAGAAGGACATTATTTGATAGATTCTCACTAGCAGCATTATTACTTCATGAATAATTTATGTGAATGAAAGCATGCATTCGTTTTTAAATAGACACCAGCACAGCTGTAGTATAATTTGAGCGTCTGTTTAAACATTACCCAACTAACCATAAGCCTGAGATAACAAGAGGCCTTTTTCCAGAGCTTTACTAAACAATATTTCAGAAAACAATAGGAATAAATTATACACAGCAGTGTTTCCCTGACAATGAGTCGTGCTCTATATTATGAATACGTGTATATGTGCACGCAATCTTTATAACTACATGTGCCACGACAACGTATGCAATAAGAAATACGTTCGTACCTTTATTTTAATACTCAAACGTGAATTTAAAAAAAAAACATTTTAGTAAAGAAAACTATACTAAGTATTTTCTGATGTAATTCAATATTCAAAATCACATGCTTTGAAAAATATTTTGCGTCTCGCTAAAAGGTAATGGCGTTATATGTGGATGGATACAATGGTAGAGGAAGACCGAGGAAAGTGAGAAAGGTGTGAATTAAGATATGACAGCTGATAGGGATGTGTGGAAAAGTAGTACATACTGTGCCGACCCTCCATAGGGACAAGGGCAGGTTGATGATGATGATAATGATGATGATGCTAGTACTAATACAAAACTTGATAGCTAAAACATCAAACATAAAAGTATTAATGAAGGCCATTTTTTGTCACGGGTACAGCCTACAATACTGGAATAATAGTCTATAATTTAGATGAAGTGTACAATGCTAACATTCTAATAATGTTACGGAAACGTTATGGACGTAAATAGATCGAGGAACCAAGAAACTGCACTCATTGTTGTAAGAAATAACAAACGCAACAATGACATATATTGGCCGCGTAATTTCTTCAAGGAGACAGAACGCCACAAAGTTGGCAAGTGGCATGATATAGGAAGCGGATAACGATATAAAAGTAGTTTCAAGTAATTTACGAGGCGCATGATTTAGAAGCAAGCTTAGAACAAAGCGCAACGACGACGTGAAACGGCGAGCATAACGCAAATTCCCCATGAATCAGTTATGGCCTGGTTCTGTCTCGATTGCTTTCTGTTATAGCACGTTTCGAATAAGAATTTGCGCCATAATCTCGATCTGTCGAAGGTCGATAGAAATGCAGACTTAAATAAAAAAATAACATAAGTAATTTAAATAAAACGGAGATGATACCCCTTTACTATGACGTCACAATATGGCGCAGTTTCATGGATATTATTATTTGAAAAGCATTGTAATTGTGTAAAAGAACTTCCTAGAGTGTCGTCGCGAAGGAGGTCCTGTTCGAAAAGATAAGTCTGAGCAAATTTATTTTTCTCCACTGGCTCGACAAATCAAAACAAAGACATTGGTTGATATAATTTAATTTTCGGTCCGATTGATTGAAAGGTGTTTAACTGAAAAGCGATATTTGTTGACCTTAATCACTGTACAGCCTTTAGAAACTCTTGTGAAATGAATTTATAAACATCAGTTTATTCCTCGTTGTTCTCTAAAACAAAGGTCGTCAACATTTACGACACGTGCACATTGTAGGTAATTACACAAAGCACTTCATATGCTTCTTGCCAATAAGTTATTAAAACAGTCACAACTTATACTCTCCAAATGACGTAAACGAGACAGAAATGTTCGAGAAGTTCATTATGTGAAATATAATTATTAATTCTTAATTAATGTTCCCCTGCTTCAATCATTTGTTTTACGTTCTACGTTATTTGTTCTGTGTATATAATAATTATAATATGTGTGTATAATGTGTATATAATATATAATATTAATTTAAAGACTTTTGAAGGAAAAAATACTTTACAATTTTTTATGTTAACGCCGCTTGATATATAAAGGGAACTTGAGATAGCATCTTAAAAGCGGTGGACCTACAAGGCTTCATATTGTATATCTTGCGAGCCTTGGCTGAGAAACGGGGACAATGTACGGAGATATACTGGGAGCGCTATATGCGCGGCTTCTATGTCCCATTGTCGCCAGCTACGTGTGGTTGAGCCGCTTTAAACATACATACTAGTTATACGTACAATAACGCACTTTCCACGTGCGTAGTTTGGCGACGCCGCGTCGCGTCGGCAACTTTCATGCATTTCTCCCCTTTATATCCAATATTAACTTTGTTTCATATAGTATTAAGTTTCAAATGTATTCGAGGTTTCACAACTTATTACTAGCTGGAAAGTTAAGATCTATTGGGTAGTGGTGCGGATACGCATTGTTATGGATCTCCCCTTACAATCGGAATCTTTTTGACATTTAAACATCAGTCACAAAAGATATCTAAACTAGTCTTTGAAATCAAAGAAAATTCCTATATTTTTCAATGTATTTGTATACACTAAAATGAATGAAATATATTAATATAACACGTATTATTTTTAATCAAGTCATGTACGTTTTCAATCTAAAGGAACACAAAATTAGGAAACATTTGTTCAAACATTTACCATTCTTCGTCGTTCGTTACACAAAATAATTCCCTGAAAGGCGATTCCTGGCAGACGGGAGGGAATGAAGCCACAGAGGGCGCTTTGTGAAGGGCATGCGTCGCGAGAGACGCAATTTCTGAGCGGATTCGTTCGGCGAACAAAGCTGAAACTGCTATCCCTCGGCTCTTTATATAGCCCTAATATAAATAAAGACAAAGGACGGTGACCAGCGCGTTTAAAGGAAACTATGCCGTGACATTGCAAGCATTCCGGCTTACATTTCTTCTAATTATAAACATTTGTTTCCTTTCATCACTAAAGTAAACATTGTATTTGATTTGGAACACAAAATGTGCGTAATTAAAAAGTATGACGTGAAAGTTGGCTTAATTTAGGCATAGACACAATATAATTGTACAAAAAGTACTTTACACACTTTTAAGGTAACATTTTATTTCGATATCTTGAACCATCTTGAAGCACGAGTTAGACTAGTAAATAGTACAAGGACGAACAATCTACATAAATAGAAGCGATCGCTGAAAACGTGTCGACAAAAGAGGACCCCCCACGCCTTGTCAATATCAGTGTCGTCAGATTGTCACATAGCTTTTATCCCAGGAAAAATGTAATGTATTTCATTTTTATTAAATAGCAAAATAGTTTCACCATTAAAATGCCTACAAATAAAATATCCATTTGAATTTTAAATAGCACAAAGCCGATAGAAGTGATCAAAATATCGTTCAAATATATCCCTTATGTGTAGTTGTGAGAAAACAGCGATGCAATGGTAGGATAATGCAAAATAATAACGGACATCGGAGTTTGGCCCATTTCCCGTGGGCGGTTTGACGATCGCTCTGTAATATTTATAGCATCCCGATATTAAATCCGGCCAGTACAAGGTCCTGTACTTATCTCACGGAAAAGGGGAATTGACCGCAGATGATGCCGAACCTCTCATACAACTGTATTATTAATTATTTAACAAACAAAAACACAAAAAATGCGAAAGTTTTTTGTAAAAATTAAGTAAAAATGACATTCGCTCAACTAATAAAACCAAACATAATATAGCCATGGCTAGGGTGGTTGATATCTTTCCAGGGGCAGATGGTAAAGTGAGAGTACTTTCCATAAGAACCACCAAGGGTTCAACTGTAAGAATCAGTATACATAAGATTTGCGTACTTCCTATTGAAACTGATTAATGCTATTAAGATTAAGTATGTTTAATTTTTCAAGCTTTATTTAATTTAAGTTAATAATAAAATATGAGGAAGAAGTGATCCTTAGCCTACATTAATTTTTAGGTATATTATTTTATTAACTCCGTTATTGTATAATGTGTGTCACATACAATTTCTAGCGTTGATTTAATTCTAAGTTATTCTATTGTTTTACTTATTCTATATTTTCATACTATCTATTATATATAGTATTATTTTCCTGGCTGGGAATATGTACGAGACATACATTAGTCTTTGACTATATTATCTGTTATAAACAATAGAATTAGGTTTTGTCAGTAGTAGCACGTGAGTGTCAATAAAGTGAAAATGTACTAGCGATATGAAACTGAAAATATAGCCCATTTTGGATATTTAACAACTCGTGGTTTCTTTGTAGCGTACACGAATTAATTTCTTTCGAAAAAGAAAGAAGAATTCGTAAAAGAACAAAGAACTTCATTAAAGTACGAGAAGAGTGACATAAAACAATTCAATGAGCATCGTCCGTCGTCACTTGGGTATTAAAAATAACAAAACGAGACGGACTGCACTCCGGCGGAGCGAGGAGCAGACTGCGGGGTGCGGGGTGTGGGCAGGAAGTCCACGCGGGTAACTGTGTCAGTGTCAGCGTATCAGGGACTTTTTTTACACATTTTTAGTACACCGGCTGGCCTCCATCAATGTCATGCGGCCTGTGTTTGTCCGATGCTAAAAACTTTTTGACACGTCCGAAAAATACATCACTAGAACGACTATCGGGATTTGGAATTAGAATTCAATTCTCTATGGATTTTTACTTGGTTCCATAAGCCGAGGAAGGGTCATATATTTTTTAGTTATTGTTTGACTTAAACATTTGTTTATACATGAAATAATTTATTTATATAGCAATAATTTCTGATGAAAATAGGTCAATAAAAACCTGAGTTCACTAGACGGTAAGTGGCGTACACGTATTGATGTTAACTGCGTAATTACTAGTTTCCATACTTTTAAAAAGTTCTTAGTCAATTAAAAAAGAGAAACTTTTGACAAAAGTTGCAATCAAAGATAATTTTATGTCTAAATAAGCTAAATATACCAATATACCGAAGGCTTAAGATACCTATGTACCAAAAATTAAAATAAATAAGCAATAAACCAAGGGTCTTTGCGGTTTTCTAGGCCGGTGTTATTTCTGCCAACCGTACATCGAATCTGTCACACGAATGTCTATTTATAGTGAGCGATGGTATCTCGATATTCAAACTGCAAACTAGTTAGGATGAACGTTTGACCTAATGTTAGTCAACTGTCGCACAAACAACAAAGGATATAATAAAGTTACAGTTAATAAATTTTGCGGTTTAACAGACTGACATCATGTTACATATTATCAAATTTTAAGAAAGATCGAAAGTAACGAACCATTACTGAATCTGAAAATAACAATCATTTATAAAAAATAATGTTTCAAAATCCGATATCAAAATTACACGACTTTGCAATCTTAACAATATTATAAATGCGAAAGTTTAGATGGATGGATGTTTGTTAGAGTTTGTGGCCTACACTATCTCGGTTATTACTTGGCAAGACATCATATTATTTTCCTGCCTAATGATGATGATGATTTATATGACAAAAACATTTTGGAATATTTCATACCAAATATAACTAAAATTGTTCTAGTATTTTTCCAGTGATCTAGTTTAATATATTTTCTAGGTTTTCATTAAATCATATCAATTGCGTTTTTAAAGTTTTCAAAGTCTTTAAATCACGTTGGCGCTGACGGTATAGAGTTAAACGGGAGCCTAACATATTTATACGGCATTATCTAACTTTGAATAGATCTGGCGATAGCGCGCGCCCTCATTCCGTCGCTACGTGGGGCTTCGCGGTTCAAACGACCCGGCCTATTGGCACGCACACATACGTAGCTACCGAGAAGCATGTGTGCGTTTAGAGAACATCTTCATGAGATTTAAAACGGCTTTACAGTTTAGTGGAGCGTTTTGCCAAAATTTAACAAGTAAAGTAAAATATAACTTTTAATGGTTTAAAATGAATAATTCATCGTCTCCAATGAATAATCCGGTAATATGCTATTACGGGGTTCTTGCTGTTATGCCATTTTCGGGATCTACAGACCCTAATACACCTTGTGATTTTAATTTTGCGATTACCGGATTATTCGTTGGGGAACGAATTACTTGATTACGTAAGTACAACGATTTGACATGTAATTTAGTTTGCATAAAAACCTCTTTGCTTGAATTGTTATAATTGGCACCTTTTTTAGTTTTATTATTTATTTATTGACAAAAACTTCAGAATTTTCATAGAAGTCGCCAAACTGCACAGCATCTCGACAGTCACTCATTAAATTATACACCTACACTAATACTTAACCATACTATATACTTACACATAACCTATTTTGACTACATTGTAAACATAGCAGTCGCTTGTGTTGCTTGAACACTTATTTAACATATTCTTATAACTTAATGAATTTTCTAATTTTAAAAAAAGTTAAAAGTTGTGTTAGTGAATTTAGCTTTAACGGATTTCCTAGCTGAACTTAAATCACAACCATAGTACATACATAATAACATATTTGCGTAAAATTATCATATTTTACCTAAAACGATACGCTTAGCTGTTATATTTTAAGTTTTAATTAATGTTGCTTAGTTGTTTGGAACTCGTTGCGCACTGTAATAACTACAAAATGGAAAGTAAACATTGCCGCTATCATGTTAGTGTATAGGGGAAACAATCGAGATAAGGACACCAACTCTTAAAGCTAAACATAATGTACTTATATTCAAATACTTTTACAGAGCAACTAGAAATTGAAGGCGGTTACCTTTTGTTATAAAGGTGTACGCGTAACAACAATACCACTCTACCTGGAATTCGAGAATACAAAACCCCGTGTCCCGAATGCGTTTGTCAAGCCCAATATTAATCTTTTTGTGACGAACCGTATGTCACGTTATCATTTAGAAATTCGTTTAAAGGCGAAAGACATGGTTTCAAATAACCGTAACCGTATTGAATATTTATACAAAACAACCTCCTAAAAATGTTAAATGATTAGTGAGGCATAATTTAAAAAAAAACTAAACTCACGTTAATAAAGTCGGTGTATACATCTATCCAGTTCTTTCTGTAATTCCTTAGGATGAATGTGACAAATCGCGATCGTGTCCCGTCTCGAACTGCGCTTCTGCATTCGCAACACAAGTCACCAAAGGTCAAGGAGGCGCTGTGAGCACCGGCGTCGATAATAGGCACGATAATAAGGCGCAGTTGTTGTAAACATGTTTATTGAAGTACATGACTACAATGCCTACAATGTTGATCTCAGCTTGATCACTGTCGTGTTCAGCAATACGGTTCCACATTTAGGTGGAAGATACCACCAGTCGTATTTTTAAATAGGATCAATCTTCCAATTCACAAAGCTTGTAAAGTGAGACACATAATAATTTCGGGGATCACTTTCATTACGAACCCAATATGAATGTGC
The DNA here is from genome assembly GCA_011763625.2 of Papilio bianor. NCBI lineage: Eukaryota > Metazoa > Arthropoda > Insecta > Lepidoptera > Papilionidae > Papilio > Papilio bianor. Next base: position 8,945,599 of record JAAOEG020000027.1, on the reverse strand, counting down.
TTCAATCCTTGCAAATTTGAGAACATAAAATTGACCCGTTTATAATTTGATATGACTCATTTCTATAACTGTTTGTAAATAAGACGTACAGGTTCACATTTAACCTTAACCGCAAAATAAAGGTTTAGTTCACACTCACATTGAGATTACTTGAAGTTAATTAAAGCTTTTTGTTAATCAGTGCAATCGGCATACTATTAGACAATCTTATGCGCCTATAGTTTGTGAATAGTATAAGCACGTTGCCTACTTTAGCTTGGTCATTAAAGATTATTGGTATTTATAAATTGTACTAGCTTTTGCCCGCGACTTCGTCCGCGTGGAACTTCACGTGTCTTTCCTCGTTCGGATTAGAATCATCTAATATGATATTCCTAAAACATTTCTATACAGCCTATCATCCCCAATCACTACTGTTTTTTTACAACCTTGATAATACAATTTTAACGAAATTAGAAAAGCGTGTATATTTTGTACCGATATAGTAACCAAAAAAGTTTTCAGGTGTTATCTCTAAGAATAACAATACTTCTATGCTACATTCGAACCCCTATCATCCCCTTACAACCTCTTTTCGCAATAAAAACTAGCCTATGTCCTTTCTCAGGCCTGAGGCTATCTAATTACCAAATTTATCGGTTCAGTAGTTTTGAACTGAAGGCAGGACCGACAGACAGACAGACAGACAGACTTACTTTCGCATTTATAATATTAGTAAGGATTTACACAGAGATTTTTCAAAATTATTATTGTATGAAATGTTATCAGGTAATAATCCTGTAGTAAAATATGTTCAGATAATAAAATGTAACATTGCAAAAAGGATCAGTAATGAACCGTGTTACGAACATTCGTAACACTGTTCAATCCATTATCCCACTAAGAGTATGAACGTTAGAAATGTAAAGGTGCGCGTGCGACGTCGTGTCATAGAGGCGGCTTGCGTCACGCGGTCAGCTGATCGCGCCGTAAACAAATCATAGTAGCTCCCACGCCGCCGCGCCCACACCGCACCGCTGCCGTCGTCGGCCTCAACGCGATCTCACAACACGTCTATCACTATCGAAACGGCCCCGTCTAGCTCCATCACATTCATACAAGATAATGAGTCCAGTATATTGACTTAGTTAAGTCAAGTTTTGGAATTCAAACTTCTTTGCTATAAAATCAGATGATTGATGTTACTAATAAATTTATGCGTCATTTAAAAATCGTAAAACACAAAGCTGGCATCCAAATTGAAGGTCTCAATAAACTGGCTCGGTGACGTACAAATACCCTCAACGAGTACAGCCGAGTGTCTATCACATGCATATTGATAAATTTCTAAACTGACACGGACACCGTATAGAGTGACGTTATTAAGCGACCACTTCAAACCGGTCGACGTTGATTTGATACCGCATCAAAATCGGCTGCAACACGGCCAGTTGACATCGGGGTCAAATACAGCGGCGCGACTTGCGACAGGCGATCGCGCTAGGGCCGGCCAGTTTTGCGTTTGACATGTAATGCCTCCTGTGGTTTATGTGGTTGGCCGTTCATATATCGAATCCTACAGTCCCAAGAGTATCTTGGTTGTATCGCTTCAGTATACAAATTTGTGTGTTATCTGAGAAAACTTATTTTCTTTTCGAAACGGCACAGCTGATGCACCAAGAAATAACATTTCCTATTTGACGAGATTAATGCTGCTTTCTTCGATGTAAGCTAAACTTTTAAATATGTGAATATAAATGCAAATAGTAAGGACCTTACCATAAAATAATAAGACAGTATTTAAATCACATTTTAGCTTAAACATACATTAATCCTTATATACCGCGAGTCTAGAACCCAGCGCATATTTTTGGCAAATCGTGACTATTGAAACATTATTATGCGTTGACTTATAAAATGCGATCTTGACCAATAAAAGACAAAATACTTTAACATTTATACCGTATACTACCATACTGCTATGGTGATACATATTTATTGTTAAAACTACAAACATTTTGACGTTCACAATATCAAATAGCGGCGTTCAGAGTTACAACACGTTTAAACTAAACAGAAACTAAACAAACTTTTTTATGGTAATCCAGTAAAAATTTTCAAAACGTCTTACCGTCAAATCTCCGTTCAAAGCTTATAATTGATAGGCTTAAATAATTAAGAAAACCTTCGTAGTCAATCAGTGTGAATCCGCCGACACAGCTGACAGCCTGATGACGTCACCAGATGCACTGACCTCGTACCGTTTTTTTTCACTTTAAAGTAATATTAGTTTTCAGTCAAAATCACTACATTGCATCTAAGATCTCACGGTATGGAAATTAGTTACTTAAAAATGGATATTTGTACAGTAATTTATACATACATTTTAAAAAATTAACTCAAATTAAACGAATTGTGAAAAAACTAAGTGTTTAACTAACCCACTCTTTAATTTTTTATATTACATTTTACAAGTACATTATGCAGTCACCTTGAATAGACTTTTTCGTGCATCAATGTTGCACGTAAACCGTTGTATGCTAATCTGGAACCATATTCGTAACGTACACGACGTCTTATAACCTCGGTGGAAGATTAGAGTCCGGAATTATGATTAAAAACAGTTGGCATCGCAATTATAAATAGAGATAAACGTAAATGTAAGTAATAGTGTCAGAAGATAACACGTAACAGCTTATGTTCTCTTTGAATTACGACACAAGTTCATATGAGGAACGCATTTATAATACATCCGTTGTAATCATATAGTTGCAGATGTACGAGTATATCTAAAAAGATACCCCTATGGGTTTTTCGGGATTAAAGAACAGATAGGGACCTCACTAAGACTTGAACTTAATAATAGCGGCGAATACAACTTGAAGGGCCAATAACCTAATGGTTGTGGCTACGGATTTCCGATCACGTGGTCGAGAGTTCTAATTCTGCCATTTTTCTATTGTCGTAAACCATATGTTAGCATAAACGTAGAGCTTATTTGGAACGGTGACACGAAATGTTAGTAAGTTAAGAAAAATCTGCTAATATTAATATACCAAAAAAAAAACATGCAACCGATAACGCCTGTGACCTAAGTTAAACATCATCATCTATTTAAGGTCTTTGGAATTAAATGGCAATAAAATATTTTTTAATTATAAATGATAGTATTTATTGTCCTGTGATTGAAGAGCGTCATCAGCGAAGCCAATGTCCGGCGCACCTGCCGCGGTAGTCGCGTCCGCCCGCCCTGCCCCGCTACGTCGCCGCGCCACACCTGCTCATGCTTAATGGCAAAAAAACTGCAATGATCATGCATTTTGTTTTTTTTATTTAAACACTTTATTGCTCAAAACAAGTACAAATGGCGGACTTAATGCCTATAGGCATTTTCTAGCAGTCGACCACATATTAAAGAATTAAACAAAGTAACAAGGAGGTGCACTACATAAAAGGATATCTTATAAAATAATAATAAAAAAAAATAAAAAAATGATAATATAAAACACCATAGATAGTATAAAAAATAAAAATATACACAGTTTATTTATAGTTTTATTTTTACAAATTAATTTTTATTTTTATGTATTTTTTTATTTTTAATTGTATGTATTAGTTAATATCTTCTTCAAATATTATTAAGTTTTATAAATAACGGAGACGCGTTTCAACAAAACTGTTTTATTACAATTATGTATAATATAATTCAATAGCGGGAAATAATGAAAAAATTTACGGCCAACACCTCCAATATTACATAAAAAGTTTAATCCCACGATTACTGGGAAATTGAACGATGTTTCGTCGAAACAATAATTAAAATTCGATTTTGATTTATTTCGGCATTGCGAAATGTACAAAAACTTTTACACAAAACCGCAACCTTGTCCGTCAGATAACCGCTCGGATTTGCGGTAATTTTTTGCGTGATTGGACTGGCGTTTAATCTGAATAAAAATATAAATCCAAAATGAAATCATAAAATATTTGTGCTACTAGTAGGTCACGGGCAGCTGAAAGAGTTATCAAACTGACTTTTGATATATTTTTGAATAAATACGATAATAGTTGTATACCAGTAAGATATTAAGACCACTTCTGGGCTACCTGATATGGCAACACCTGATTTCTAAAATGGATTTGAGGCCCCTTTTTTTCTTCTTCAATCAACTGAATACCGAAGACTTGCCGCTTACAGTTTTTTTTTACAAAGAATACAAAGTTAACCATTATTATTATATAAAATTGAAAAAGTTACAAGATTTAATTAACTATCTACAACAAGCAAGACGGGGTAATTAATAGCGTTTCTTAGAGCAAAGCGACACGTCGGGAAGAAATATTAGGCAGGCGAGTGTGCTCAGTGCTCCGGCAGATATCTGCCATCTGCAGGCGTAGCGAGGCCTTGTGGGGTTTATCTCGTGCCGCCTTTCGCCCGCCGCCGCTCTTTAGGAAATTGCGTACGCGGCAAACAAAGAAATTGCGCGTTCTGATAAGCAAGCGGAGCGTAGCGCGACCATACCGCGACTCTGACACCACCACTGATTTCAAACTTTGATCGACCAACTATTTAATCCCTATAGGCCAACATTTTTTATCGAATAATTAATTTACAAAATAGATTAATTTTATGAGATGAAAACTGAAGTAAACTATGACATATTCAGATTAATTATAACATTACATGACAAAATGTAAAACACGTGATTTAAAAGCATTTAAAAATCGATACAATACCTTTACCTCCCACTTGGGTAGATATATCCCAACAGAGTTGGGGAGGAAAAAATTTGGCATTTACCATAATGGATAGGGCGCAATGTGAATTTGATAATCCGAGAGCCGCTGGCCGTCGGCGATAGGGCGAGGGTCCGTCGAGCCCTTGCGATTCCGAGGGCTTAGGAACGCCCAGTGGAGTGACAACCGATGAGATATGCAGGGCTTAACAATTGAAAAGAGTCCTATTTAACTATACCTTCGTAAATGCGAGCAAACGAATAGTATTCGACGGGGGACATGAGCGCGCTCTAGTGGCTACTATGGTCAATAATGGCGATATATCATCGTTTACGTCCGCAGTGCGCTCGCTACGCCATCACCATTGTGTGTAAATCCGGATAAGCACAACGACCTTAGCAGATTTATTTGAAGTACGTTAACGCACACAAAACAATATAGGTTCAACAAAAATGTAAAAAAAGAAATATGAAATTGTTTAAATAGGACTTTATTTTGTAATATTTGTCAGCAATTACCTGAGCTTTGTATTTCTAATGAAACAACTTTCCTAATATGTAAACATGTTGTTCCAAGCCTCAGGCTCTGTATTTCAGTGTAACAACATAAACATAATACAAACTAAAGATACTTAGTTTAATTCCCTCCCGGAAGGAGAGTAGGTACGCACGGAATTCGGTCCTTTGAGACTCCCCGTACCCCACCGCGCTCGGATTTTCAGGGCGACAAACTACCAAGTACAAGAGCACTTGTAAGAGTTTTCGGCTGCGACATACGTAGTTCTTACACTCCTTTACTTGTTAGCTGAGCGTATGATAAAGTAAAACTTCTTCGGTAATATGTTTTTTGTTATTATCGCTACTGTCTACTTATTTTAATAATATAAGATGGCAAACGAGCAAGCAGACACCTGGATTCGACGAAATAGCATAGCGACCCTATAGACATCCGCAATTGCAAATTCCTTATCTACCTTTAATCGACGGAGGAGAATACGCACAGAAAGATTCCCAAACCTTAACGTCCCTGCGTCATACCCACTTGCCCTTCCCATCCTTTCCTTGAGGGTGGTACAGAATGGAGAACCAAATTACACACACTCATCAGAAGAAATGCGGAATCACTTCATGTCTGTCTTCTGTGTCTACTTTTGGATCGTTGGTTTTTTATACAATAAAGAAGGTTTACTGAATAATGTTTTTTTTTCATGTGTAATGTAAAGCTCACAATGAAAACAAAATAACTAACGATAACATTTTTTTAAGTTTAAGTACTAATGCCACTTAATACGATATACATCAATTAGTGAAACATTAATGACTTATTTTTTTATTTACATGTAACTAAGTATATCTTTTTTTTTTGGTGTCGGGGGGGGGGGGGAAATCTTCAGAAGATACCCTGCCTTCTGGGGGGAAGACAGGGTTATGTGGGTTTTGACCCACTAAAAACCCCGTCGGTGGCCAGCTCGAGCGCAGTAGGGAGGAGGGTTCTGGGATCTCTGAGGAACGCACCAGTACCCTCAGCGCTTGGCTTCATCGCGTGTTACTCAACATTGTTATGGTGACATAGGACCACGCTATGTCACCGTCTTCTCCGGACCATTTTATTGGACGACCAGGACACCCACCCTAATCGCCAACGATCCCAAGAGTCCCTTGAACAGACCTCCTTCTTTGCCGCTCTGCGGCCTCCTTTTGAACCGTGACGCTTTCGCAAAAGGAGATTAGCGCCATCCACTCGTCCTTTCCAGCCAGAGCAGCCGCAACTACCGCCGGCAATGTGAGATTTGGCCCGATCTTCTGAGTCAAGATCTGCCGCTCGGACTCCCACGCAGGGCATTCGGCGAGCGTGTGCTGCGCGGAATCTCGCTCCCCGCCGCAATGATAGCACTGTGGTGTTTGCTCACGGCCAATCCTGTACAGGTACTCGCCGAAGCAACCGTGCCCGGTTAGCACCTGCGTCAATCTAAAATTGACGTGCGCGTCTCTCTGCATCCGCAACCACGTGGTGAAACAAGGCAGAAAGGCCTCGACTAAGTATATCTATTATAAATTTCTCTATAAATATTAACAACGCTACTAAATATACAAAATTTAATCCACCATTAAAACCCTGCCTAGCCCGCTAGTCTCGGCGTTCAGTGGGGTGAGTCACGGCGAGGGCAAAAGAGGGAGGGGTACCCGGAAACTCGGCAACGTGACATTTTCGCAAACAAGTCGCAAGCGAGGCGCTAGTCAGCCGGGACACGCGTCCTTAATGGATGGAATCGATGAATCGACCTGCGAACTTCTCACCTCGATCGAGGCCTAAAAGGCCATTACATGACATTAAATTATACGACGGTAACGATACAATCATGTAGCTGAATATGATAGGTTTCAGATGAAAGAATAATTTAATTATTTAAACTTTTATGAAACATTACTACAAATTTGCCCCAGTGCAAGACGCGTCGACACCGCGAAGAAAACGCAATAAACACTCCCCCTGAAGGTGGACCCTGATGGGTCCGAAACTAGTCGGTGCCGCCACCGGAATATTAAACGTGAGTTATAACCGTATTAAAATTAATTTGTAGAAAAAATAAAATCTCCCTAAATTAATGAAAAATCATACAATACTGCCACAGTGTCTGGGGACTGGGGAAAAATTGATGCTACGTATTTTCATACTGCTAAGATATATCTGGATTAAAAAAAATTAAAACCATTATAAAACTCTGAGACTCAATACTCTTATAAAATACCAAACAGAGATACAAAGGAAATTGTATTCATATTTACTAGACTGGAAAATGAAAGAAATCGTACGTACCGGGGACATTTTATTTTTAGTAAAGCTAAAATTGATTTCACTTGAAAGCGTACAAGATGCTGATTAAAGGCGGTCAAATACAAGGCCAGCATTACACGTGTAGCTAATATAAAGTGATCAACACGCTAATTAATTTTAATAGGAAAGTTGGTTTCCGATAACTTTGATATTTCAAAACAAACAGGAAGACGCGTAGTATATTAATCACTTCAGAAAATAAAATACAGTTATATTTAAACAAGCTTTTACCCGCAACTCAGTCCGCGCGGATTTTATAAACGCAGTAAGTAGCCAATTTGTTCTTTCAGACTATATACTGTATCTGTGGCAAACTTCTTCGAGATCCGTTCAGCAGTTTGACAAACTCTAACATCCATCCATTTAAACTTTCGCATTTATAAAATTAGTAAGATATGTATATTTATAGAAATCCACTATTCTTCATGTCTATCATATTTTATTAACACTGGTAAAGCGTAAAATCTATCATTTTACTGGTCGTTGTGAAATATAGTTACAGATAATGCCGGTATTAAAGAAAAGAAAATAATTAATAAGTGAATATAGAAATACTTTCTCTTTACTTTTGATATTTCGCTTGACATCTAAATATATTTTTGCAGTATCTGCAGTAAACTTTAACTGCAGCGAATGACTGGGTCGAGTGGTTAAGCTCGGCCGAAGAAATACCGACATTTCACTAAACGTCAGTTGGACAAAAATAGATGCAAGTATGTGAACAAGTTACATTGGCTTAGCTTCTAATAATTTTGCTTATGTTGTAGACATGCTATAATGCATTAAGCATTAACTACGAAAAATATAATAGACGTATCTACGAATTTAGCACCAATGAAAAAAAATGCTACTCATTCAGTACGAGAAATCTACTGGACTTGGCATTTGAATTCTTAAAGTCCCTAACGTGAGGTTGGACAAGACAGATTCCTTTTAATAGTAAAAGGTAGTAGTCGTCGGATTCAATATTCCATACGGCAGACAGAAACAAATGTTTTTGTTTAGTACAAAGCACGTACGCAGAACTTGATAAAAACAATCTAACTTTTTTTTAATTAGGATATTTCTTACGATGTATTCATCGTATTCAGCCAGCAATTCAGCTGGATCACATCTGATGTTAAGTGGAGATTTAAGGGAAAGACGGTACACGCTACTTTGGTAAATTCCTATTCACTCTTCTCTCGGGGACATTCCCCATGTTGTTCTTGATCGGCAAACAAACGCTGGCAACTTGTTCCAATCTTTTACAGTACACACAAGAAACGATGCTTCAAATCACTTCGTTTGAACGCGCGGTACATCAACCACAAAAGGATATTTTGATATGACGTTCAATTATACAGTGAAGGGAGATATAATGATGCAAGTTGTTTCAAATAGGTAATGAAATTTAAAGATATGCGTAAAGTCAACTAACCCGCACTGAGACAGCGTGGTTGACAATGGCTTAGTTACCTCTTACTTAAGGTAGACACCACCTTAGTAGAGAGGTATAGTGAGTTGATGATGATCAATTATAAAAAATAAATATTTTAGTTGTAAATGTGGATGGCTACAAAGGTAGAAGAAGACCGAACAAAGTCTGTATGGATTGTGTAAAAGAGGATATACGTAAGTAATATGTATTCAGATATGACGGCTGAAAGAGATGTGTGGAAAAGTAGTACGTACTGTGCCGACCCTCCGTAGGAAGGGCAATGAGTTGTAATCTGTGGGAGACATTGGGGAAGGCCTATGTTCAGCAGTGTGATAAAGGCTGATGATGCGATTAGTATTCTTACGTTTACTATAAAAGAAAATGAAATCGCACGTTCGTTATACTTTGCATGTATATGAGAGTGACATTTCAATAATGATATCAATGCTATCAATGCGTCTTTGTTCGCAGCAGTCACATAACGAATGATGAAGCTGGGTAGCGTAATTATTTGTGTACGGACTGCGCATTACGTAAGAATGAACAGTATATGTTACCGATTATTGAATACAGGTGCAATATTCTTTGATATGTAATGAGATTTACTTTCTAATACACTCGTGAGCAAAAATAAAGGATCGCTTAAGAAAGTTTGAATACGGTCGGAAAACAAAAACGCTATCTAACTGCAATAAATTGTCTTTGATAGTCAATTTGATAAGTATTTTATTTTATTTTAAGGATATTAAATTGTTTATCATGCACCATTTATTTCAGTTAGCGAGCGTATTTATCTTCCGGGATATTCAAACTTTCTTAACTCACTCTTTATTTTTTCTCACGGCTATATTATAACGAAAGTCACCAGTACCAGTATCAAAATATTAGACCAAAAAGGGTATTGATAGCAAATTCAATCTATTGCTCAAATTTTAACTGACTTTTTCTAGTGTTTGGTAACAAAGCCAAATAAGTGTATTTGTAATGTCACCTACACGCTTTTTAAAAGTACCATACCATACCATCAGCTCACTATATATCCCCACTGAGGAGTTTGAATCCTACCCCAAGTGAGGAGTGACTAAGCCTTAGTCAACCACCCTGGCCCAATGCGGATGGGTTGACTTCACACACATCTTTGAATTTCTTCGCAAATATGTGCAGGTTGCATCACGATATTTTCCTGCACCGTAAGAACGTCGAGTAAATGTACATATGAAATTGGAAAATCGAAAAAACATATTGGTACATGGCAGGTTCGAACCAGGACCTTCCATGTACCTTGACACATGTCAAGTGTTTAGCCCCTGAGCCACCGACGCTCTAAAAGTATTAATTGCAATTTTCTCACAAACTGAGTGTGACTGGGAGATCGATCGTGTTTCATGATTGAGAAATTCGCGCGGTAATGTTATGAAAACACATCGTTATTGAGAGCTGAGAAAATTTGGATTTCTCGAATAACTCATTATGTAAGTAATTTTAAAACATTTACTTCTTATGTTTGGATTCATTTCTATATACTTAAAATTCTACACAACTTTCTGTTTAAAAAAATAAACATTTACCTAACATGGAATCTATACTTAACAGTAAAGTTGTTGTCAATACTGAGTAGTACCAATGCTAATATTCTCTAATTCGTACAGAATATGTACCTACATAACAATTGATTAATCCTGTTAAACTAGAAGTTGAGTCGAACTGTATTCAACACTAGGGATTTAAGGTTATTAATTAAGTTGGTGACGTAAGACGGTGGGGTTCGCGAGCCTGCCGGCTTTATGTAACGGGAGCCTAGTCTAGCTGCGCGTTTTTCGAAGCCCACGCTACGTCGAACAAAGAATCGCCTCAACTGATCATATGAAAGGCAATCAATTACAATTTGAGTGCAACTCGTATCGACGGTTTACTTGGAAATCAAAAACAAAACTTCGCTTTATGCTACAATTTCTGTGAACATTTTTGTAACACTAAAGTTAGTTAATTATTTAATTTATTTATGACTAAACATTATTAACATTTATATTAAACATTAGCTGTCGCCCGCGACTCCGTCACCGCCTTCTTTTTCTAAAATAAACGTAATCTAAGTTACTCCTTATTACATCAGCTACCTGCCAATAAAAGTCCCGTCAAAATCGATAACAACCATTTCAGAGATTAGTCGGAACAAACGGACAGTCAGACAAATATTGTAGAAAATTTTATTTTGGTGTTTGTACCGCATAAATATTCATATACATGAAGTAATAAAGGGTTATTTCAATATTACAAACAGTCACTCCAATTTTATTATATGTCTGATAGATATACCCATAAAATGAGAATCTTAATTATAAAAGTGGGAGATAATCAATGATAATCAACACTCGTCACTTATAACAGAAGTCTGTTAATGACTGGTTAGGCTTTACCGATAATAAAATGTGCAGTATTGGTAAAGATTAATCGCATAATCTATTGGCCGTGAAGAACTTGCACCATTAATACAAAGTTAGTCGAGACTTTGTTGCGGTATATCGACAATGTATCGTCCGGTTTATAGTTTCACGAGCTTAACCGAGGGTACATAGCAGCCATTGTAAAATGGCGCTCGAATTTCATAGTCAAATACACGAAGCAACATAGCTTACGGTCTCACGAACATTGTTATGAATTCAAGATACCTTCTAGGAACAATTCTTTTGCTATTTCAATATTTTTACGCTGTAATTCATCGTATAGCATAATCATTCGTTTTAGCATCACAAACTTAAATAGTCAATTTTTTATTTGCTTTTACTATATTTATTACTACCGCCCAGCTCTTTAATGGCAAACTTGATAGCATATTACAACAGAGGAAAAAAATAAGAAAAATGGCATCATTATATGCGTCATAATCACCTTAATTAATTTAGGGTGCTGTTAACGTTGGGCGTTATGAATCACCTGCAAATATTTTGTTCCCACATTGTTCTGTGCTTGGTACGCTATAATTTATTAATAAAGCGCTGTAGTGCGCTTCAGCGAAGGATGTAGAATGAGTCAGGGCGTCGGCTTACAATTCGGCTTAGCGTGATTCATCGTGCCCGGGCACCCGAGCCGCCGCCCTATCGCAGTCTCACGCAGCCTGCAAACTCAATTGATCGGGCCAGACATGCTCGGTTTGGTTTTTAAGTGGTTTCTTTACGTTTGCATTTTCTTCGAAGCCTTGGTGTGAATGCCCTTTAGTCCGTCCTGTATTACTTTACGTCTGTAGTAGGTACTTACTTAAAATTTAATCTTTATGGAACGTATTGGAAAAAGGAGAAAATATTATATATTGAATTTATTTCTATTTATTGGGCGTGGAATCTAACTATTATAAATGCGAATGTTTTGAATGGATGGATTTTTGTTAGAAGGTAGAAATTTGGCATAGATGTACAAGATAGTCCTTAATTTTGTTTTCTTTTTATTTTATTTCGCGTTAATGGAGCCTCGGGCGACAATAGCTAGCATATTCTATTTATTTTTCTATATTGAACGAGTAACTTGTTAAATAATAATCAGACTTACTTTCGGATCAACATTATATGTTTCAGATTACCGAATTCCAACGTGTATTTGGTATTTTCGCTTCGTTTCTTTTGTGCCCTAACAATCTTGATTTAAACAGTTTATTATGACAGTATTCATACCGGGAATATGAAACAGTTATCTATATTATTCATAAAAACGTATAGCTACATAAACGGCAAAGGCGCTACCAATAGACCGCTAGCGGGCGTGAGAATGGAACACCTTCACACATCGAGGCGCCGCGTAATGTACCGTTCTGAATCGGAAACCGCTTGATTGTTACCAACTGATAGTAAACGAAAGCACACAATTTCGGCACCCAAATTATCGCGAACAGTAGCTATCGATTACTTCTAAGCCTTTTCATCGATTGAACATCGAATAATAATAAATCGATACTTAAGGAAATCTGATTATTTTCACTATAATTCAATGGATTAGCGCAGATCAATAGAGTTTAAATGAATTAATTAGAACAAAATCACGAATAAACTAAAGATGAATAATAAGTCTTTAGAAACAAATTAATGAGTAAATTTTAGTTATTGTTTTTTTTTTTACAAGACAATATATTATGTTAATATACTATTCATTCTTATATCCATTTCAACAAAGTTCTAGGCTTGTGCTAAGATAAGGTTTACGACAAAAGTCGAATAGCGGGATTCGAACTTCCGACCACCCTTACCCCTTCTGCAATTTTCTTATATGTCGTTATTGAAATGCAAATTCATAATTAAATATTATTACAACAATAACATGTGAAGCGTATCAATTTAATGATCATAATCCTGTATCGTGTTCGAGTAATGAATTACCAGATGAATTCAAAAGAAATACAGAATGATCCGTTTTCAGTGCCCTATTTATTGGTACCTATGGTAATGATAATAATTACGAACAGCCTGTAGCTCTTCGCCCATAGTCGGCAGATGCGCAGGTGCGTCGCGCGCCATCTGCCATGGGTACACACCTGTACATCATTCAGACGTAGCTACTTTTATGTCTATGGATATAATTGCCATTCACGCACCTATTAAATATTTATAATACACATAAAAATTATAAAAGTACTACATATGCTCCATGTTTTGTAATGTTTATAGCTAATACAAATATGTATTAATTATTACTTGAATAAAGTGGAAAATAAATGGGTTTTGTGAGCAATTATTTATGTAGTCTCATCACTGACTTACAACAATACAACGGTAAATTACAATAAATTATATATTGATATAAATTCCAATTTTAAAAAGATACATATTGAAAAGTAATAGATAACATTCAAGTTACGAGTACCTACAATGTATTTTCGTATGAAATAATTAAAATCTAATTCGATCTAATCGGTTGTATTAAAACGAATTGAAGACATCTTTTATACATCTATACATATAATAAAATTGAAGTGTCTGTTTGTAATATTGAAGTAACCATTTTACTACATATATATGAATATATATACGGTAGGTACATACACCAAAATGTCATTTTTTACAATTTTTATCTCTCTGTCTGTCTGTCTTTCTGTCTGTCTGTTTGTTCCGGCTAATCTCTGAAATGGCTGGACCGATTAACGGGACTTATATTGGCAGGTAGCTGATGTAATAAAAAGTAACTTAGGCTATGTTTATTTTAGAAAAAAAACGCGCGGAGGGAGTCGCGGGCGACAGCTAGTTTACAATAAAAACGGAAACCTTAGCAAATACGTAGAAACAAATTACATACACACGCTGTATATAGAATGCCGACATTAGGAGTTACACGTAGAAGGATAGATAAATGTCATCGACTGTAATTGATGCTTGGATTCTGATAACTAGGTGTAATTAAATTAACCATAATTTACCACAGACGTGAACCGACTCTCAATCCGTTAAAGACATCTTACCTGTAACAAAGTAAAAAGAAACAAGATTAAAATATGTCCATTATATGCATTATTTAGTTTTACAATTTACAGTGCAAAATATTCATAAAGAAAAGTTTCGGTACAGCCCCTTTAGACAAAGTGTATTCGCTCCGATCGATTCCACAACGATTTTCTAAAATGTATGGAACTGACGATAAGTCACGTGCTTGTCTCGCTAAGATACTACTGCTATACATTTTGACACATTTTGTCGATGGTACTAGCGATATCTTTAATCGAAAATTATTTTGACTAGGGTCGCTGAATATTTAATTAAACACAAAGTATTTGCGTTTATAGTAAGATTATTAATTCCAGTCAGTAAAATGACATTTCCAGTGTTGCAGGATTTTAGTCCCAAATAAATAGTGATGCGAAATCCAGATAACCGATTCTGAATATACCGGTTCACAATCGGTAATATATATAATATTTAAAAAAAAATAATATTTATATAAAAATAATATTTATATAAAAATAATTAATAAAAGCGAATAAAACACCTGTGTTTTCCCTACTTTCTAGTGTTAATTCCTCTGAATCTCTTAATACATGTTTTTCCTAGTTTTGGTATTAATGTTGTAGTGAGAAATTTTAATATGCTGGTAAGGCCCCTATTTCTAAAATCGTATTACTTAATACGATATGTATTAAATAAATATGAAAATATGAAAATGCTCGAAATAAAAAAAAATAGCCAGTATTTCAGGAAAATTCTATTTTATAAGTAAGCTACATCATAAGTAAATAATCAAATAATACAACTTCATTCGTATCGAGCATTTTTTTTCTTAATTACGGATTCCTTTTGTTTGTTTTATGTTTATTTTATACAGAAGTTTAGGTCTTTTATTTATCGATCGAGGCAGTACGAAGTCTGACGGGTCAGCTAGTTTACAATAAAAAAACGCTTTGAAACCTAATAAAATAAAGCATAACTAAATATCTCAATTTATCGATTGCCGAACATCACTATTGTAGCTGGTCACCCTTTTTTGTATCAGTGACAGTTGCACTTGTCATTTTACTGGCTGCAATTAATAATCTTACTATAGTGTCACTAATCTTTGACTAATATGATTAAGAAATAAAAACAACAAAAGACAAACATATATTAATTCAATCCCTGAACAAAAAACAAATAAATTTTGGTCATGTTTCTTATCAAACTAATGTAACAATTTGTAATTTAAATTCAGATTATATTATGATGATTATTAGTATTTGAATTCATATAAAACCTTAATCGATTCTGTGTTGCAAAGGGCTTTGGATGCGAGATGACTATCTCTGGGCGAGTGTTTGTTCTTCAATAAGGTAATTAAGGAGGCGTATTAATGAGGCTAGGCGGGTCGTCGGCCGCGCCCCACGCCGATGGACCGGAGAGCTCAGGTAAGCCATATTTAGCTTAGCTTGTACATACCATGAGAAATTGATCAGAACATAAAGTTTTCAAACATTTTAAGGGATTTAAAACAAAGTGAAATTATAGTAAGCTATCTGCAAAAATGGAGTAGCAGAAATAATTTTCCAGATCATAATCTTAATTCAAAACGAGGCGTGTGACTTAATATTATTGCCATAATAAAATTATAATTGCCATATTTTAAAATTCAGATAAACTTGTTCATTACTATGATAAATTAATATTTTAACAACCCTAATTCTGTGAACATTTGATAACAAAATTCAGCTGTAATTAACACAAACTATTGAATTAATGCGGTCGTTGGCATTTTTAAATAGCTGTTGTTCTCAATGCTGGAAATTCGGTACAATCAATGTAAGAGAGGTTAATGACCCACACCTAAGTAAGATTCGTCGACCAGTTTTATCTCTCGCTCCCAGTTTCCCGTAGATACATTCCTAGCTGTACAAGATTCACGACTGCCGTTAATATAGAACCAACGGTAAATAAAGGTCAGGTATTTGCGGAAGAATCATATGATCGTGTGTCCGCGCCACATCGCAACACCCGCGCTTGCATCTAATAACACATTTTAGCAAACAAATCTCTTCCTTATTTGCATTATGCATTTGTTACCACTTGATATCACAACAGTAAGAGAAACAAAGTTCGTTGTTACATAAATAATTCAAACTCAGAGAACTAACAAAGGAATGGATTATCTATACATATAATAAAATTGGAGTGTCTGTAATATTGAAATAACCGTTTTTTACGGTTTATACATGTAGTATATGGATATATGTACGGTAGATACACCAAAATAACATTTTATATTATACTATTATGCTATTCTGTCGGTCTGTCTGTCAGTTTGTTCCGGCTAATCTCTCAAATGAAGCGACCAATTTTGAAGGACTTTTATCGGTGGAGGTAGTTCCTGTATTTGAGGGAGGTAGTTGATGCAATAAGGAGTAATTTAGACCACTTTTATTTCAGTAAAAATCTTTTATTTTTGATAAAGAATGCGCGGACGAAGTCGCAGGCGACAACTAGTAATGTAATGCAAATTTAACTAAGGACTATGCTTGATGGCTACATTGGTAACTCTATAATATTACGAGGTATATTGTAAGCCCATTTTTTATGTTTATACACTGTTGTTTAGTAAGAAGATAAGATGGTTTACATCATTGAGTCATCTTATTCTTATCGTACATATCAGTGACTGCCAGTTCTAGCTGTCTTGATCACTGTATTTCGTAAGACACGGCACTTTTCTTTATCATTTCAAGACAATCGATTGCATATTATACGACGTCGTTAAAGAATAGAGAATGCCAATCAATCAGTCGTCACCTGATAATCCCGACGTTATGAATATACTAATACGAGATAATAATATCCGTAGACTAAATATATTCTGTAAAAATAAATTTTGAGAATGTTGGTAACAATGTCACGTATAAATCTATATCTCTATATATAATAAAATTGCAGTGTCTGTTTGTAATATAGAAATAACCGTTTTTACTACATGTATATGAATATATATACAGTATATAACACGAAAATATTTTTTTTTTCAATTTTTGTCTGTCTGTCTGTCTGTCGGTCTGTTTGTTCCGGCTAATCTCTGAAACGGCTGAACTGATTTTGGTAGGTAGCTGATTTAATTAAATTTAATTTAATAACGTAAAAATAGAACTGAATCAGGAAATTATAGAATATGTCGACGAATATGTATATCTGGGGCAAATAATATCCACCAAAG
>JAAOEG020000027.1:8402438-8418173 GCA_011763625.2 Papilio bianor | reverse complement strand
CCCTTAGTGAGCTGATGATGTACAGATTACCTTGAACTCATCTCCTCCGCTGAGGCACTGCAGGTGGTGGGTGAGCTGCCAGTAGGTCATCTGCGGCCCGAACGGCGAGTACATGAACCACCATGAAGCTGCCCCCACGGTCGCCATACCCACGTATCCACCGATGGCCATGTACCTACGTACATACACACATGTATATAAACATGACACAAAAATATAAAGAAATAACTGTTAAACTGTATTAAATTTTTATATAATACTTGAAAGTTGAGTCGTAACCATATTAGAACGGTCTCGGTTCAAGTTATACAACACCTTTCACATTATTTTTTTATTATTTGTGTGATGTTGCCATTTACACCGTCTTTCAACATTCATTACTTAAAAAATACAACAAACGAAATTCAACTGAGATTATTTTTTTTTAGATAAAAATGGTAAGAGAACGGCTACAATAAAATAACGAAGTGACCACTACTCATAGAAAATAGAAAAAAAAATGTAAGGATATTTGACATTTGAGAATACCAACCTGAAGAAGAGCCATCCGGAGATGAGACCCTCGTCAGCCTTGCGCGGGGGCTTGTCCATGATGTCGAGGTCGGGGGGGTTGAAGCCGAGGGCGGTGGCGGGCAGCCCGTCCGTCACCAGGTTGACCCACAGCAGCTGCACGGGGATCAGCGCCTCCGGCAGACCCAGCGCCGCCGTCAGGAAGATGGACACCACCTCACCGATGTTGGACGAGATCAGGTAGCGGATGAACTGCTTCATGTTGTTGTAGATAGCGCGACCTGACCGTTGACGATATTATTAAGTACTTTTTTATGTACATCACAAAAAAAATATACCAAAACATAGTTTTTTTTTCATTAAAATTATATTGTATTTTATTACATGTGGATAAAATATCCTAATATAAACGCGAAAGTTTGTAAGAATGTAGGGATTTGTTTGTTACTCTTTCAAGCAAAAACTACTAAATGAATCTCGATCAAACTTTACAATAATATAGCTTATACATTAGAATAACACATAGGCTATCATTTATAGAGATATTTTGTGAATTATCTAAAATATAACAATATAAGTGTACTGTTTATATGAATGTTTGATAGTATCTTCAAAACGGTTCAATAGATAGATCACAGTCTCGAAAAACACAGGCTTAAGGCTAAATTTTTTTTTTAATTCCTGGCAAAAGGTGTTCCGGGAAAAAGCTAGTAAATGAATTTATATGTTTTTTATGATGAAAAGTTTGTAAAGTTGAGTGTGAATAAGTAATTGTTGTGTGTTGGTGAGCATACCTTCCTCGACAGCGGCGACGATGGATGAGAAGTTGTCGTCGGCGAGCACCATCTCGGCGGCGGACTTGGCGACGGCGGTCCCCGAGCCCATGGCGATACCGATCTCGGCCTTCTTGAGCGCCGGCGCGTCATTCACACCGTCACCCGTCTGAAGTAACAACTTCTATATAACTATCTGTGTTGTTTCCTATACAATGAAATAGATTTCAAACCCCTCGAGTCCCGATTTATTTAAACACAAACACATTGACCGTATTTAATGTTAAATCCTAAAGACAAGTCAGGCTCGACATCTGTAATATTGGTTTTTCATATCGAAGACGAGTCTCACTTGTCAAATACCAAAAGGGGTAATGACATTTTGGTAGGATGTTATGAGGACACTAAAGGTTTAAAGAGCATAATTCTTAAGTGAGAAAAGTGCTCTTTTAGTCCACTTAAAATGTATATTGGCATTTTTTTTTATTGTTAATATGAGGATATTTAGGTAAATGTTGTTATCGTAATAGAGGATAATGTCTTGATAGAAGCGACCGCAACAGTTTATAAACAGTCCGGCGGCCGCTCGCGTAAACAATTTGGAAAGCATTCTCAGCGGCTGCAGTATGTAAACATCAAATAACACCAGCCCATACTCCCACATAAACAAATTGTTGCCAGTGCAATAAATATTGAGAAATTTATTCGATGCATAAATATCATAAGAACGAATTGTGTTGTGAGTTACGTTTTGTATAATCTATATTTATTTCCATTAGTTCCAAATGATTAAACCAGATTCGCTTTGATGTTTCTACACAAGGATAATATGGGAAACATAAATTTAATTCCTCTACATTAAAGATATTAAAAAAAGTGAATACAATCTGGACGATTACGTGTACCTTATCGTTTATTGATATTAAGTTATTGATGTGAATTTTAATCGGAAAATGTTTTAGGGTAAAAATAAAACGTATTAAGAAACGATTAACCGATAACGCATCTTTGTGTGATCCTAACATTTAATGTTGGTATTGTGAGTTATTGTGATACGAACCATAGCGGAGATCTCGTTCATGCTCTGCAGGTACTCCACGATCTTGGACTTGTGCGCGGGCTCCACGCGGGAGAAGAGGCGCGCCTTGGCGCAGGCCGCGCGCTGCTCCGACACCGGCAAGTCGTCGAACTCGCGGCCAGAGTACGACTTACCGAAGGTGTCCTCGTCCTCGCCGAACACACCGATACGCCTACAAAACGGAATACGTTACATCGAGCTTACGAATAGAAACCGGTAGTGGGCAACACACAACAAACAATCGCTACCTGCAGATAGCTTCAGCGGTGGACTTGTTGTCGCCGGTGATGACGATAACACGGATACCAGCGGCGCGGCAACGGACGATAGAGTCGAACACCTCCTTGCGAGGGGGGTCCAGCATGCCCACCACACCGACAAACGTGAGGTTGACTTCGTAGGTGTAGAATTTGGTTGAGTCGCCGAGGTCCATGTCGTCGGGTTTCATCGGGTTGTCGGCGGTGGCGAGGGCGAGGCAGCGGAGAGTGTCGCGGCCGGTACCGTATTGACGAGTGAGGTCGAGGATGCGGCTCTTCAGGGTGCTGCTCAGAGCCACCTTGTTGGTTCCGACACGAGCGTGAGAGCAACGGTCCAGCACTCCTTCGGGCGCTCCCTTAACGAACAGTTTGGGTCCATTGCCGAGGCGGGAAGGCTTAAGGGGTGTGCAGTATGTGGACATAGATTTCCTGTCACGAGAGAACTCGAGGGTGAACTCCTTCTTCCATTTGGTTTCGATCTCCTGGCGGACGACGATGGCGGACGAGCGGCGGTCGAGGCCGTTCTTGGAGACATTGAAGGGATTCATCTTCTCGGCGAGTACAATAAGAGCGGTCTCGGTGGCCTCGCCTACTTTCTCGAAGGCTTGCTTGAATTCGTTGAAGTCGATAGCGGAGTCATTGCACATAACGCAAATGGTCGCCAACTCATGAAGAGCATCGAACTCGGAGGCTTTAACTTTTTGTCCTTTCAGGTAAACATCGCCGATGGGCTCGTAGGTGGATCCGGTGATCTCAAATTCTAGGAAGTTGCTGTCGCCGCCCTCAATCTTCTCGAAGATGAACATGCGGGAGACGGACATTTGGTTAGTTGTCAGGGTACCGGTCTTGTCTGAGCAGATAACGGATGTGCAACCCAAGGTTTCGACGGAGGGCAGGGACCTGACGATGGCGTTTTTCTTGGCCATTCTTCTCGTACCCAGGGCAAGACAAGTGGTGATGACAGCGGGCAGACCCTCAGGAATGGCGGCGACGGCCAGAGCGACGGCAATTTTGAAGTAGTACACGGCACCCTTAATCCAGCTTCCACCATGGGCGGGGTCGTTGAAGTGTCCGATGTTGATGGCCCAGACGGCAACGCAGATGACGGAGATGACCTTAGACAACTGCTCACCGAACTCATCGAGTTTTTGCTGCAGCGGTGTCTTGATCTCCTCGGTTTCCGACATTTCTGTGCGGATCTTACCGATGGCAGTGTTGAGGCCGGTACCGATGACGATACCGCGGGCTTTTCCTGCAGCGACATTAGTACCAGAGAAAAGGATATTCTTCTTGTCCTGATTTACAGCGCGGGGGTCGGGAATGGCATCCGTGTGTTTGATGACGGAGACCGATTCACCAGTCAGGATAGACTGGTCGATACGGATGGTGGTGGAAAAGATTTTGATAAGGCGGATATCGGCGGGAATTTTGTCACCGACGGATACTTCAACGATATCGCCGGGCACGATTTCCTTTGCTCGGATTTTCTGTACGCCGGATTTATCTCCTCTTAGAACTTTACCCATTTCGGGTTCGTATTCTTTTAATGCTTCGATGGCAGATTCTGCGTTTCGTTCCTGTAAATAGTTACATTATTACACTACAATTACTATAAATACAATTACAAATATGGTTGGATATAAAATTTAATTGAACCGAACCTAAATTATACCATAAGAGAAAAAAGAGCCTCACCTGCCATACTCCTACAACAGCGTTAGCAATAAGAATTAATAAAATAACGAATGGTTCTACGAAGGCTGAGAATGCGTCTTCGTGTTCTTCAAATAAAGCTAAAACCTAGAAGAAAAATAAAACTTTATTGTATGTATTGTATTAAATTAGCACATTTATTTTATTTTGTAAATACTTACGAAGGAAATAATAGCGGCTAACAACAAAATCTTCACTAAAAGGTCATCGAATTGCTCCAGAACTAGCTGCCATATACTTTTGCCTATAAACGTAAAATTATTTATAAAATACCCTGTAACTAGGCATCTTGGTGGATAAAGAAGACGTTTAGAAGGCTTCTAGGTTGACGTAATCGTCCACGAGAGCGGGAAATTAAATCAGGTCAAGATATTATATAATTGTAACGCTCTATAAACCGTAAACTTGGTAGCTAGGTAATTGAAACATACTATAAATAAACTGCTATCTGATTTAGTGGATATTAAATTGTGCGTTGCAGATATTTATTTGTTATTTAATACCACGTGAGTATTTATTGACTTGAAAGATACGACTGCAGGGAGAGAAACATTATTTATATATGCCATAAATGTTAAATTACAATTTTAAATTTTGCTCTAGAAATATTACATGCACCACTAATTTTATACAGAGAAAAGCGGATGGACGTGGGGGGATTGTAATCTTTAGTGTAACGCAAATCGATAGGTGAGATGATTATCTCGCTTACCTTCTTCCGCAGGCAGTTCTGAAAACAGAAAAGCACCGTAATTAGAGGTTTGAATAAAACATCAAAGGAGTAAATTTTACAGACGATAAACCAGTCAGAGCATGCATGCAATCTATCTCGGCAGTTACGATCGTACATAAATACACGTACATTAAATACATTTATATATGCTGAACAGCATCTACTGCCTTCAAAGTTACAAGATTCGAACAATGCGCCGGTTATGACATCATTAGTAAACCTCTTTGTATTGACAGCGAACGTTACGTATACTGTGACGTGTTGAATGGTCTCATATGGATCATGAATAAGCTTGAGATTCGTCGTACAAAACAACATATTGAAGTGTTGTCGACTCTGACTTATCTTCGCACTTGATATTTCTTCATGATGTATTTCCTGCTATGATATTTACAGAATTTGTATACAATTTTTACACAAAGGAATTAAATACGCGATTTATCTAGACAGATAAGACAATTGTATTAAGTTGTTAGTTTTTTGTTGAATTTAGTTACGATGTGGTTTGTTAGAGTAAACATGTACGATATCGTCAAGGGCAACAGGACGTCTCTTTCTCAACCTTTGGCGAGCGGCTATTTGTATAAAGATGTTGCTCTCAGAAGGATATTGACGTGTCGTGTGGTTTTTGTATGTTAATTAATCGAGCTGCGGCCACATTGGGCCACGTCTGTCCGTGACGTGCGTGACCCGCACGCACTCTGTACACTGACCTCGCTATGTGTATAACTTTGACGTAATCACGACACTTTGAACATCTACGCCAGGTGCTATATGGTATGAGCGTAGTCTATTTAACTTAATTCATGTCTTAAAAATGGACTTGTGTACTTTAAGATAAATAACTTAAAAATTTGTATCGATTTAACAAAAATCGGATACAGCATATATAAAGTACGTGTTCTACAAAGATTTCGTGTGTAATTATCAACAATGAGATTACGTTTGCGTCGTTAATTTCCGCGTGTTTTGCAAATGTTTGTCCGCATTACGATCGGGCGTGGCGCAGGCGAGGCGATCACGTTCGCGGGGGCCTTATAAAACGGTTTAACTGCTGCCTCTCTAGGTCTCCATAGACGTGTGTAATCAGGCAACGTGCGCTAAGTCAATCGTATAGACTATTTGCGTACAGTGAGGCCGGCCGCCGCCGCTACCGCACCGAGACGAATGTTACCAATTAGTCAAAGCAACGATAACACGTTCAGTTGGCATCTGATCGTTTGCGTCACAATACAGTAACTGGTGATTAGTTCGACGGCTCCAATATGATGATTATATCTACAGTTAACATTTCAGTCGTTCCTTTAAATAGTCAAGTATAGACATCGTTTCCAAGACGGAAGGATTTGTTTAGATGAATGTTTTAGCTGTGAGACAATTGTTTATTCTATGCGGGTATGTAATTTACGAGGAGTGGATTAGGTAAGAAATCGATTTAGTTGTAAGCGCGTCTACAGGTGGTCGGTAGTAACATTGAACTGCAAGTGTGCCGCGGTGCGCCCTTGCCGACCAACTATTTGACTGAATAAATTACGTTGCAAACAAACGAACTATTTAAAAATGTATCTAATTGAGTTTCAACTGGTTGTTTCTTTTTCATTTTAAGGTTTACGAATGTTAATGAAATGTCGCTTAAAGAAGCGGTCGTTTTCGATTAAAGATAAATAAGTTCTCACGTCTTCCTAACCAAATCAATGTAGGTAACTGTTATATGTTTTAACGTCTTAAACGTGATAGGGTGTAATGGCTTTTCTTTGTATTGTGCCATTAATTCTTTAGCACTTTAACGCTGATGTAGATATTAAAATCTTCGTAAAGAATGCAAGTGAACACAGGTTTGCATGTTCTTCCCACCCATATTTCCAGACAAGAGCAGCTACCGGTAAAACTATTATAATTAATAACAAATTCTTCCCACACTGCTGCACCTTTATGTTTAATTTATTGCAAATACTTCAAACGAGTTGCTAAATTTAATTCTTTCAGCAAATAATAACGGGACTTATTAAATTTGAGAACGGGATAAATAAAATCGATTGAAGCTTGCGGCGAGCTGAAATAATCGTTGGCTATGAGAATATTTATTAAATAAATATATAATAGTGGTAGAAGATAGCGCGTCTGCCGCATTTGTAGACGCAAGCCGCCAACGTCGGCCGTCCAAAATAAACCGGCCGCTGGTGGCCATCTATATTATATTTTAGTCTGTACGCTGAGCTCACCGCGCGTCAACATTCCCGGGCGCCTCCTGCACGCTTCTCTCTCCGCCCAGAGCACTGCCCATTAACAGCTTAATGCACTCGCGCACTCCAGTCACTACCTATAGCTCCAACAATTTTTAATGCACACCAATTGTCTCACATCCTCGATATGCCTTATTATCTTGTGCCGGTCACAACTCACTATACATGCTGTTACTGTTTATCCTACTTCAAAGATTCGCTAAAACTATGACGTTATACCCATAGATTTCTATGGGAGAGTTCAGAGATAACAATAAATATTGTTAATACCTGATAACATTACACAAGATATTGTAAACATCTAAAATTATGAAGGTCTTTCGATCACCTAAAACCTCAACTTCGTAATCTACAGAGAACCGAAACTATCGTGGTAGTGCAGTTTAGTTGGCTTGATCTGTAATGCAAAGATACGCTCACCAATATTTTTTAATTATAAGATTATTTGAATATGACTGTCGTTTGTCAATTTAGTTCAAAAGTTTATAGCAGTTTACTGTTTATAATCTTATCCTTAATCATGTTTTACTTAAGTCTTAAAGAGTTATAAAGACACATTGTTGAAATAACGTGTTCATTCAATTATATTTAAAATAACCGCAATAATGAAATTACATACTTGCATCAATTAGTACGTAAACGTGCTGATTCAGAGGCGAAGAATAAGTTATCGCGCATATCGCGTTCGACAACTCAAACAACACATGGCCAATAACAGCTGTTACATAAATTAAAAACTACCACTGGTTAGCAAATCAGTTATAATTCACTACAAAATATATTAATTTATTATGGTAACATTTGCTAATTTATACGAAAGTTTGTTTAATAAAGAAACAAAACGTTATATTTTTACTAACGTTACTAAAACATACTTTGTTGATATAAATACGAGTATTTTTGAAACCGGTACGCTAAAGAGAAATGTTTAATGCACAGTATTCAGAGTAACTACACGGTTAACTTGATAGTTTTTATCTCGAAAATTGGCAGTTGGTGTACAAAATTGGAATCTGGCGATACTCTACCTTACAGCGACAGTTTAAACGTTTCGAAAGTATTGAGACAAAAGTCTAATAGGACGCAGCTTCAAAATATTTCTGTACGAAAAAAGGTCGGTCAGTGGCTATTTGTTCTTTACTATTATTCCGTTGTTTGCAAAACCTACTGCTAATTGGGTAATGGCGAATCTTGTTTCGTTGTAAGAATTATAGCATTTTTCTGTAAGTCAAACACTTCGAAATGCCCTGACTTTACCTGTATTGAAACAGAAAAGATTTACTTTTACTTTTAGTTACACTACATTCAATGGATTTTCATTGAGCATGTTTTGATTCACGTATTTATATTTCGATTTTTGTTATGCAAAAAG
The DNA here is from genome assembly GCA_011763625.2 of Papilio bianor. Taxonomy (NCBI): domain Eukaryota; kingdom Metazoa; phylum Arthropoda; class Insecta; order Lepidoptera; family Papilionidae; genus Papilio; species Papilio bianor. Next base: position 8,409,494 of record JAAOEG020000027.1, on the reverse strand, counting down.
ATTAAAAACAAATACCTTAAACACTCATATCTATAGTTCCATAATAACAATTTAAAGCATTATTTAATCTATCGTACGCGTAAAGCTTTTAAATGCTTAATAAATGTGAAAAAGTATGTTAATATGATTGCATTAAGGGAGTTAATTTGTAAACAGTGGAATGGTTGGCGTTCAACATCAAAGCTTCGGAATATTGATCTGAGAGCGGTTTGTTTCGTACGAATCTATTCTGGTTTGAAGTGTTCCGTATTGTGACCGGCTCGGTGGCGAAGTGATGCGAACGCGATGTTCCGAAGCCAACTATCCGACATCTAATGCCACTGCTGTTGTAAATAAACATCGATAATAACAGTTTTGCCGTCTAATTATTCATAGATCAATAGCGGTTAGGTGTTTCATGTGAATATATTAGTAACGTACCGTGTTATTAAGAAGATGGGAACAAGTAGCAGATTTTTTTCAATAACACTAACTGTCGCCGGCGATTTCTTCCGCGTTTAATTAAATTAAAACTTAGTATCATGTGGTATTTCAGACTATGTTCTATATCTGTGCTAAATTTCAGTAAGATATGTTGAACCGTTGCACTATGGACTAAATTACTATATATTTACATAAATAGCAAAAAGCTACGTATCCCTCGGGAACTGTAACTATTTCCGGGATCAAAAGTAGCCTATGTATTCTTCCAGACAATCCTCTATATTTGTGCCAAAATTGGTCGAGATCCGTTCAGCCGTTTAGGATACAAACTCGAATAAACTAGAGGTAACTGCAGTTATGTTGCACTAATACGCAAGAATAAGCAACGCATCACAGATTAGCCTTTGATTAGTAAACTAAATACTTTTAAGTTCAATTCTGATACACTGCAAAATTATGACTCAGAATAAGGATTTGAACCAACTTGTAAAGTAGCGTGCAGGGTATAAAAGATAACTGGAAACAGAGCCTGTTATCGTAGTTATTCTTAAGCTTTAGCTTATCGAATATTAAACAGAGCGTTTAGTAACACAAACTTAAGTTTACATATCGGCAATGCAAGTCAAGGCGTACGGTTTTTATCACAGTTGCATTTTAATATCTTGTTTGCATTCATTCGCAGTTTTCTTTTCACTGCAAATATTTGACTTGCATAAAATAACGTTTGTTTTACACAAAGACATCATCAAACATAGATGATTTTATGAGTGACACTAAATATTAATACTTTCCATAGTAACACTTGTAAAGTTATTGCTACCTCATTCAATCTTTTTGTAATAAACAGGGACAAGAATACATCTACGACACATGTTTTACGACAGTGAAATTCCACGCTGTTATAATTTAATAAAGTTTTTTATATTGGGTGATTAATCCCAGATAAAAAAAAAACATCTATAATAATATTAGCACATAGCAGCTTAGTATGTTTGTTCGTGACCTAAAGAGATAAGCATAGATAAAGATTATAGATTTTCTAAATAAAATCTAACCCATTTTTATTACATCTCTTTTAGTTTTGATCATTTCTAACTTTCATAATCCTAAACGGTGTAAAAAACGCAATATTCGAGCTATTTTTGTTACAAAATCGTAAACAAAAACAATTAATGAAGCTAAGAATGCCTTAAAGTTTATTTTTAAATCACAAGTAAAAAAAACAACGATATCAGCGCAACGGCCGTAACCGTAGGCTTTCTCGAAACGTAAAATATTCAAGAATTTTTATCTCGGTTTATTCTTAAGACAAGGAAAGGGACACTAATGCACTTTTGTACAGGTACTTCGTCAGTGTAAACCCACGTTAATACTGTTTGTGTCCATTTCAGATTATTAACGGTACATTAAGTGCTTCAAATACTTAAACAAAATTACCCTTTTTACGATTACTTTATTATTCTTAATAACTTTTTTCCAATTTTCGGAGTAATAATTTTAAGTCCAAGTGACGTTTTTATATGGCAAGTGTCGTTAAGACAGCCCCTTAGCTTAACTTTATTAGAAATCTGTATCAAGCGACTGAAGGGAGCGTTAATAATTGTCTATAGTAAGTATTATTTCTCTCACATAATATAGTAGAAAGGTTTAATAAACAAGCGAGGTGTGAAGGGTTGCGATAGGTATTGGCGCCCCGAGCACGCTCTACGAAGCAAGGGCACACGGACCATTACCCAGTTATCGCCTCGCTATAAATAAACCAATCCATACAATTTTTACGAAAAACCATAGATTATAGATTTTTTTTCTCACTTATATGCTTAATTGATTCAAAAAGATGTATCATTTCAGTTCTAATATTCTGAATTTAAGAAATAAGAGAAGGGGAGTTATGATACTGGAATAAAGATATGTACTTGAAATTGCTCGCTGTCCTACAGCAACAAAAACTTAAAAATTCTAACCGACAGCAGCTCTTCTTTCACTATGTTTTTAACAAATATCACAAAATATATAAAGTCTAGCGAGACTTCAACTGTGCAGAAATTTAAAAATATTTAGCCTATAGCACTTGGGTTAGTGTAATTTCCCACCAATGAAAGAATTTTTCAAATTGATCCAAAAGTTTTAGAGCCAATGCAAACAAATATTCAAATACTTCCTTTTTATAATATTTTATAGATAAAAAACTACTTAGCTAAAATAATGTTCAACAAACATTTGCAAAATCTAGGATCTGTATTCGAAGATTAAAAATATTCAGTAGTATTACCAAAAGTATTCTGTAAATCTTATGTTAATAGTTTGTTAATAGTTAATAGTTCAACTAATAACATGATATCAAATCTAACTTAATATGTCAATAAATATTTTAATCCAAAAATAGTCTTGAGTAGGTCTTGTCATCAATACATGAAGAATATCTAAATCATATAAGTTTTATGCATGTGGAATCTAGGATATTGTACCAATAGGGCTATGTTTGAACAAAACATAGTTGTACGTGGTTGATTAAGTGGGTATAAATTACGAGACTAATAAACTTATAAATAATGATGATATGAAAATTCTCTGCAATTCTGTTCACCCAAGTTAACAATTTAAATTTCTTAATTTTAATATATAACAATGATATAAAGTGGTAAGATTTGATTGTTTGTTTGCACTGAATAGGCTATGTAACTACCAAGTCAATTTCCAAAATACTGTTGGGAAAGAACACTGTTCCTAGGTGCTTTAGGCAATTTTTTTTAAATTATGCATAAACAAAGTTGTGGTCAAAAGCTAGTAAGATATTATTTTCCAGTCCATTATTGTATTTAATAAGTAAGAGTTAATTAATTGTGGAGGAAAATAAATCACTATAAGAGAAAGTCTCTTCTCTTACACTTACACAATTTATGTTAACCAGAAAATAAAACAAAATTTTAAATCTAGCAACACTAATTATAACATGTGTTTTTTTATGTTCTCTAATTATAAAGACTACAAAAGGCATTCTTACTAATATTATAAATGCGAAAGTTTAGATGGATGGATGTTTGTTTGTTAAGAGTTTGTTGCCTAAACTGCAGCATGGATCTTGATGAAATTTGGAATAGATAAACTGTTGCAGAATTAATGACGAACCATGAAATAACAAAATTAATGTATCCCTCGGGAAAAGTAACTAATTCTGGAATCAAAAGTAGCATATGTGTTCTTCCAGACTATATTCTACATCTACCCCAAATTTTATCGAGATTTCCTCAGCAGGTTAGACTAAGAACTTCAACAAACATGCATCCCGCCATCCATCTAAACTTTTGCATTTATAACATTATTAACCTCTTGGGTACAGATTTATTATTTGCATGTAAAACAGAAAACAACTGAATGACATATCTCAACTGAACCCAACAGATTAATTTTTGGTTTGACGTCTTAAACACGGCATCGGCTCCTAGGGGAAAAAAGTGAATGACGAGTCTCAGACGTCAAATGTACCCAAGGGGTTAAGATATATTTTGATTTTATAGTATAAGGTGTACAAACAGGCAAGTGATAACCGGAATTCACCAAAATAGTGGAGCAACCTCTGCCAAGACTGCATTTGAAGATGGATTGCCTACCTTTAATCAAAAGAGGGGGCACAGAAAGACAAAGATTTAAAATCTATGCTTCCCTTCCCACGAAATCCTCTTGCTCTCCCCATCCTTTGCAGTAAGAAAGAGGGAGAGAACTACTATTTAGTAACAATACTTTATACTGAAAAACTATAAAAGTGCATCGGGAATATCCCACTATTTATTTACTTATATTGGTGTGTATGCATCCTAATTATTGTGTATACAAGTTTTCCAATAACTCATACAAGAGAATATCTGAATTTGAACAATTAAGAGAATTATAATATGTCTGTAAGCTATTGTAAGGTCATTAGTAAGCAGTTCAGTGTTAATTCAACCTTAATAGTTTCTTTATTGTTTAAAACTCAATTTAAGTACTGAAAAATAAATATTATTCCTGATACATATAAAACAATAAATATCATGACTATTATGCTCTGAATGGTTTATACTACAACAGAACAAAATAATAAGAAGTAAACAAGGTACTTACCATTTGGCCCATATTTGTCTTGGTTCCTCTTAATTTGATCAGGAGTCAGGCCTTTATCTGGGTCTGTGCCAAAGTATCCTAAGACTTCATCCACGGATTTCGTGTGAGCGTCCTCCATGGTGGAATTTCTATGTTGCCGTCAGTTCTAAAATGTAAAAGAATTTAGGTTAGAAATGACAAGTCATCATTGTCTAGTCGAATGAAGGCTTTAGAGGTTATGTTGCCATTGTTTTTTTATTGCGTACTTATTTTTTTTTTGGGAAATAGTAAGAATATAGCTTTATGCGTATTGAAATATTTAACCTCTTCTATCTATTGTCTATCTATCAAATTTATTTTTATGATAAGAGATCGACGTTATGTTGCAATACATCTATAAAAAAATAAGCAAACTTGCATGTGATTAGAGTGTTTGAAGAATTAAATATAGGACAGGAACTAAAAAGGATAACGAGCGATTTCCTATATACTTTGCACCATTTGACTTAACCATTGCAAACTCACCAAATTTTGTAACACATGAGAAGATGTTGTCTCCTCTAATAATTCACTTAAATAAAAAAGCCTTAACCTTAATTTATAAAATAAAGACTAAATTTAGTACTAAGCAAATACTTCTTCTCGTAAATATCATAAACTACACGAACACGTATCTAATCCAGCCGTCATTTTTTCATAGACTGACGTTGTAAAAATCGTTGCTTATAGCGCCACCTATTACAATGGTCAAGAATGAGTACAATCAAGCTAGAATCTTTTTTCGTCAAAAGGTGCATAAAGAAGGAATTAAATAACGATATCAAAGCACAGTTCCTAAAATACAAATATAAAAAATTGGACAAAGGAAAATATCTGTAGCATTACGAATATAATTTATGATGTCGAATAAATGTGGAGCAATTCTATAGGTTGAAATTATACCACGTGACGTAATGCTATTTTTGTGCCACAGGCGCCTAGAAAGTGCGGTATTTTTAAAATTTAGAACCAGCTACATAATTTTCTTTGGGTTATGTAACACTTTATCACTCTTATTTACTACCACTAAATTTAATAAACCGTAAATAGCACTGTATTTCACTGCAATTATGAATTCACTCACGGTAAAATTGTTTTATGGATTTTAAATTAGGGACTTACTGAATAATTTTTTTTCGACAGCTGCGAGAAGGAAAGAAGAAATAAGAGTGACGCGGGAGATGTTTTCCCGCCGCGCCCCGAGTAGCGACTCCCGGGCAAAGAGCGACGATTTTAGAGCGGCGCGGGCGCGGCGGAGGGACACGACGGAGATTTCTTTAATTATTTTGGCAACAGTACTCGATGGCATAGCCGAGTCGCTTTCCAGGGTTGCATGTCGCGCAGCCGCCATCGTCCGCCGATCTATGATGATCTTTTTATAGCAGGCGCTGCCCGGGTCGAGCTGCCGCCACTATACAAATATGCGATATTTGTTTGGACCACTAAATTCATTCTTTCAAATTTATTGCTTTTAATCTTTTTTCCTATCGAAGTTCTAATCTCCGAAGTATTGTCTTGGAAACTAGACATATAATCTACACGAAAACATATGTTTATTTTCATAAAATGTGTCATCTAATAAAAAGTATTATTTACATATATAAATAATTCTTTACATACATACATTTTTATCATGTATATTATTTTGGTAAATCTGATAAAAAACATTTGGCGAAACCATAAGGATATGACCTCTTATTATGATTTTAAACCCATTTAAATTAAGAATGTTTTAGATAATTTAATTTACGTTTCTTTTTTAATCTATGTTAGACTGAGAAACGCAACTTGTGTTGTTTTGTGAATATTAAAATTTAAATTTATTATTCTATATTTATTATTAGTATTTGAAATTTAACGTTAGATGTTCTAGAAAAGTTGGTTTGATATTTTCTCAGGTGATTATCATCTCCTGTAAGTTTATTTGGAGCGTGGCCGACGCGACGCAACGCTTCGACATTGGAGCTATTTGCTGGCAAAGCTTGGATACTATGTGACACTGATCTATGTGGCTGAATATTTTTGTATCGTTCGTCATAGTCTGTTTAAAATGACAATATGATCTTCAAGTAAATGAAAGAACTCTAATTATTTACGTTTATAATTGCAAAGCGCATATTAACTGTGAAGATTTTTGATAAATTACCATCATGATCGATAAACGGAAGGTACAAATGTATGAAAGCTAGACATCAGTACTTACTCATAATTTAAAATATACATATTTTAAGAGTTAACAAAAGTTTCTATTTCATAAAAAAATAAGTAAAATTTTTGGTACCTATCATATAAATAATCTTATATTATCTTTAAATCCTGTTGTAACACTACTTGCAGTATTGGACATTTTAGAGTCATAAAAGAGAGGCAGCTTTTTGTATCTGTCATGCTTAAACTGCCATTCGCTAGCGTTCCTTTTCTTTAGAATACGTACACAAAAGAACTGACCTGGAAACTTTTTTGTCATATTCTGCGAGTTCAAACAGAATGGCACAAGAAATACTGTGATCACAG